>CAKNYM010046529.1:0-43541 GCA_932195095.1 Andricus curvator
CCACTATTCTCAATCACTCACACAAAATTTATAAGTTCAGTTTGGCTGAAATTATGATTCGAATTACCTGTCAAGATACTTTAAGAATGTTAATTTATACCAAATTAGCCACTTTGTAAAGATTCACACTCGAAACTCCAAAGTAATAAGTAAACAAAGAGAATAGTACTACGCCATCTGTCGTCAATGTTTGGAACTTTGACACTAGCTGGGCGAAAGCTCGAGCCATTGCAAAATTCGAGCTAGATCCAGGCTAGGGGCGCCCAGCCTGGCCCAAGTCTGGAACATGGAACAAACTTGGCGATTTCTGCACGGGTGGTTTTATGCAAAAAATGACTTTGGCGGATTCCATCAAATGTCGACGTTTTGAGGCCCCCTGAGTCAGAAAAAAATAGTTTTTACGTCGATGTCTGTCTGCTGTTGTCGTTGTCGTTGTTGTCTGTAAACACGATAACTTTCAACATAATTATCGGATTGGATTGCGCTGTGGCACACTTTTTAAGGGCGTACAAAGGAAGAACGTGTTCGTTAGCCAGCTATTTTGGATGAATATTCAAAAAGTTAGAGCATTTTGAAAATTTGAGTACTCGGAAAAACGTTGATTTTTGAAAGCCCCACAAGATTATCATAACAACTTTCTGAATTTTCTTGAAAAATCGAAAATTCAAATTTTGATCGCACGAAAATTAATCAAAAATCCAAAATTCTATTTTTCGGTCAAACTATGCAAGATACGAAAAATTATGAATAGACAAAAATTGTGCACCTAAAACACATTTACACATTTTTATTAATCACTTTTTGATAGGATGCGTAGTTTTGGATTTAATAATAAAAAAAAAATGAAAAATTGGTGGAAAAACGACAAAAGGCATGAAAAAAATTAATGAACAAAGTTGTTCACCCAAAAAAAGAGATACAAATTCGTTATCAATCATTTTTTGATAGGACGCGTAGTTTTGGTTTTATTCGTAAAAAAATAACATTAATAATAAAAAATTACATTTTTACATAAACAACACAAGCTACCCCGTGTAGAAATTATGACCGGGTTCGGGCCGGATTCCGGCAGGGTTGCCCTGCTTGTATCCGGAATCTGGCCAGGCTGCCCTGTCGGATTCTGGTTGGTTTCGTCACGCTGCGCTGGTCTGATCCCGGCCGGGTTATCCGGTCGGATCCCGGCTGGGTTACCCGGATACAAATAGGGTAACCCGGTCGGGATCCGACCGGGTTTTGACTGGGCTCCTCGATCGGATGCTGGTCGGGCTGCAAGAAAAAATTGTCAATAAGGAATTTAAAAAAAATAAGGCCAACATAGATTGTCAACAATATTTTTATTTGGCAGGTACATCGTGTTCATCATCGATTCTTTCTTCGCGGTCTCGATTGGATCCCTTTTTATTTCTGGCACCTCCCCAATACTGAAAAATATATCAGAAATTAATACTTCAATAAACACATTTATTTTTCTTCATGAAATTAAAAATTTCACAAAGAAAGTCCATAAAATTTATTAAGAAAGTTAAGAAATACAATATTTGAACCTATCAAAACTTACCTCCAATGTCATTCAGTGATTCTATGTTTAGCGCTCCGATATTTTCGGTGTCATAATCTCCATTAGAATGATCCGAATGATCAGAATCATCATTATTATAGTTTCATTTTTTTCTCTGAATTTGAGAACTAGTCTACGCTTTTTCGCTCGCAACCGATTTTGATCGCGGACTAAGTTCTTTTTCTCCTGGTCCATTCTTTTCTTTAGATGATTTTAAGGTTATGATACTTCTATTATGCACCATTTTTGTCGTCTGCTAATATTGATTACTGTCTGTCCATTCATACGGCGCGGTGTATTGGTCCACACGTCACAAATTTTTTGGCGCACGTATTTGAAATTTGGTCTTTAGTGATCGAAAGTTTTTTTTTAACGTATGGGGAAAATTTTAATTTAAAATAGCAAAAATGATGAAAATAGTCTTAACTCAAATCTACCAAAACTAAATGTATTAATTCTATTCTACTTCACTAGAATGTTTTATCTTCATACCCTAATATATAGTGATACGACATTTTAATGAAGCAGAGTATAATTTATACATTCTGTTTTCGGAACTTAAAGTTAAAACTACTTTTTTCGGAAAAATCGTTTTATTCAGTAGGACAATTTCTTCAACATATCCGAAACCTAGAAAATCCCGACTGGAATCTAGTCGGATACCAGTCAGCCGATTAAATACATATTTGGCCGGGCTAAACCAGATTAAAGCCTGCTTTGTCCTAACCGGAATCTGGTCGGACGCCGACGAGGTAAATTACAAACAGTAGACCAGGTTAAATTATTTTTGTCCGATTTGTCCTGACTAGATCCTGACCGGAATCTAGTCGGATACAGGCCACGCAATTAAGAAATAGTAAACCGGGCTAAATCAGGTGTGGCGTGGTTTGTCCCGACCGGGTTCCAGTGGGAACCCGGCCAGATCTTGACCGGGCAATTATGGAATAGTAAACCGGGCTAAATCAGGTGTGGCAAGGTTTGGCCCGACCGCGTCCCGGTGAGAATCCGGTCAGATCCCGGCCGTGCAATTAACAAAATAGTATCCCGGTTTGACCTGGTCAGATTCCGGCCAGAAACCTTCTTCTGGCCGGGTCAAACTGGGCTATTTCTACACGGGACGGAAAAAAATGAATAGACAAAAGTTGTTTAACCGAAAAAGAGCTACAAATGTGTTATTAATCATTTTTTGACGGGACACGTAGTTTTTGTTCGAATCTTAAAAAAATAACATTGAAAATAAAAAGGTTAAATTTTCGGACCAACGAAACAAGCTACGAAAAAATTAGAGGACAAACATTCTTCATCCAAAAAAGAACTACAAATTTATTATGAATTATTTGTTTACAGAACGCGCAGTTTTTGTTTTAGTCGTAGAAAATAACATTACCGATGAAAAAATTAAATTTTTTGGAAAACAACACAAAGTGCAATAAAAATGTTAGTTAAACAAATTATTTTTTTATACGATGTGAACTTTTTTATTATAAAAACAAGACAATGAAAACACATTTATTTCAATATCAATGTATATTATGAATTGTAATAATATAAATTTATTGAAATGAAACATTTTTCAGGGCAGCTGAGAATAAAAATTAGTGCAAAATAAGGAACAAATATTCAAGTATGTATGTATGTATACCATTAAGCCATTTCCCTTTCAGGGTAGGCGTGACACTACCCGATTCGGGTAGTGTTTCTAGGTGGATAGTTTTTCTTGTAGTTATAAATAACTACAAGTTTGGGCTCACCACACCCATAATATGCCAACAGCACACAGTATTCTCGGGTCACCCATCCAAGTACTAACCGTGCCCAACGCTGCTTAACTTCAGTGATCTCACGAGAACTGGTTTTTTCAGCGTGGCATGGCCGTTGGCCATGTAATCATGAAAAATGATATTTTTACATTATTTTGCAATATCTGAATAAGCAGTCCAAGACCGTGGTACAAAAATAAATATAATAATCATTTAATATAATAGGGTACAACTTAATGTAGAAAAGTTCGTTATACATGTTATACATGTTCGTTAAAGCCGAAGGAGCTTTAACAAAGGAGAATTCACAATCCCCAAATTACAGTTGTCGACGCTTGACCTTTAATTTTCAAAGGTCTGTGTTTCAAACGACTGTTGTTTTCCGCGCTTCGCGCTCGATAGTACACCAGAGACTCGATAGATGAACAATCTCGGGGGTTGCCTGAAAATGGCCTTGTTCATATAACGCGTACAGTGAAACGTAAACAGTCAGGACCGCCTGAACCGTTTCCATAATATTGCGCAATCTACTTGACTGAGTAGTATAGTGCATGCGTCCCTTCAGAGGCGGAGTCGCAAACGTCTCTCGCCTTGCCCCCTGAGAAACTGTGGGGACCAGCAATTCTAGGAATTCATATAACGCGTTCGATCGCGCGTTCAAATAGCGAGTCTCTGGTGTATATTTAATTCGCGCTACGCGCTCGGTCATTGTATTTCCCCCAAATTTGTGCACAGACCTTTCAAAGTTGAAGGTAAAATCATCGAAAACAGTAATTTGGTGATTGTGAATTCTCTTTTATTAAAGCTCCTTCGGCTTTAACGAACACATTCTCATCACGTATCTCGTGCTTCGCACTCGATTTTGTTCAAAATGTGAACTTTTGCACATTATGGTCAACACTTTTATATCAAATGTATATTACATTTATTTATGTACCTCGGCCTGGGATTGCTTATTCAGTTATTGCAATATAAAGTAGAAATTTTATTTATCATGTTGAATTTAATATTTGTTTCTCATTTTGCATTAAATTTTATTCTCAGCTACCCTGAAAAATGTATCATTTCAATAAATTTATATTATTACAATTGATAACATGCGTTGGTATTGAAACATACGTATTTTCATTGCTTTTTTTTATAATTGAAAAAAAGTGCGCATCCTATAAGCAAAAAACAGTTTTGTCATTAAACATTTTATTGAATTTTGTGTCGCATTTCCATAAATTTAATTTGTGTATTTTCAATGTTATTTTTTACGATTTAAACTAAAAATACGCATTCTAGCGTAAAAGAGTTTTGAGAAAATTTGTAGATATAATTTAGGCGAAAAATTATTGTGTTAAATAAAATGTTATTGTAGCTTGTGTCCTTCCTCCAGAAAGGTAATATTTTTATTTTTATAACGAAAGTTTATGAAAAATTTGTAGATTTTTTTTGGTTGAACAACTTTTCTTTTCTTTTTCTTTCGTCTATTGTGTCGTTTTTCCAAAAGTTTAATTTTTTTATTTTTAATCTTGTTTTTTGCGATTAAAAGAAAATCCAAATGTTCTATCTAAAAATTATTTATCACAAATACGTAGATCCTTTTTGGATAAACAACTTTTGTCTATTAATTTTTTTTCGTACCCCGTGTCGTTTTCCAAAAAATTGAATTTTTGTATCTTTAATGCTATTTTTTACGATTGAAACAAAAACTACGCGTCCTATCAAAAAAAAATTATTGATGACAAATTTGTAGCTCTTTTTTGGATGAGCAAGTTTTGTCAATTTATTTTTTTCATAGTTTGTGTCGTTTGTCCAAAAATTGAATTTTCTAATTTTTAATGTTGTTTTTTACGAATAAAACAAAAAACCACGCATCCTATTAAAAAGTAATTGATGACAAATTTGTAGCTCTTTTTTGGCTGAACAACTTTTTTCTTATTATTTTTTTCGTAGCTTGTTTCGTTTGTCCAAATTTTTTTTTTAATTCTGTTATTTACGAATTTAAACAAAAGCTACGCGTCCAATCAAAAAGTTATTATCAAGAAATTTATAGATCTTTTTTGAATTCACAATTTTTCTCGATTCATCTTTTTTCGTATCTTGTATAGTTTGACCGCAAAATGGCATTTTTTATTTTTCATTATTTTTTTGTGCGATCAAAATTAAAATTTTCGATTTTTTAAGAAAATTCAAAAAGTTGTTATAACAATCTTGTAGGGTGTTCAAAGATAAACGTTTTTCTCCTCTTGAATTTTTTTATATCATGCGTTGTTTAGCTTAACATTTTCATTTTTTTATCGAAAAAAGTCATTGGGGTAAATTGTTCGTTTTTTTAATACTACGAACAGACGTACATAGAATTTTCAAATTCTAAAAACGAGTGTTTTCAAACATTTTTTAATGCTTTAACTTTTTGAATTTTCATCCAAAATGGATGGCTAACGAAATTGACCTCCATTTTAGGGCAGTCAAGAGTACCAAAGGCCAATCCAATCTGTCAATTATTTCGAAAGTGTAGAATGAATGACGCCTGAAACAAAGATCTTGGATACTAATGGGCCTAAGTGGAGAACCATACATAACAATTTTGTGAGGCTCTTCACTTGGGGTGATCGCTAGAGAGATTGATCAGCAACCTGGGTCGGAGCAGTGTTGCGGAGTAAACGTGTAATTTAAATAAATAACACGAGAATTCCAGATCAATCTAAAATATATATACCTAACACTTATATACCTATCCACCTCATACCTATATTCCTACCTACCTTATACCTATATACCCATATGCACACTACTTTTCTCCAACCGAGCAAGTCACGCCTACCCCGAAAGGGAAATGGCTTAATGGTATAATAATAATAGTGCTATAACCAACTAAGAAATACATCCATACATACAACATACATACAGCCAGAAAACCCCAATTTTCAATATAAAGAAAAGACAACAAAATAGACTTGCAGTTGTAAAGTTGCAAGAAAAGTAGAAAAAGTAATGAGAATGTATTAGTTTTATGTGAAAACTGACTATGGCGGATTTCTTTAAATCTCCACGTTTCGAGACCACCTGATTCCGAAAAAAAAACAGGTTTTACGATGGTGTCTATCTGTCGTCGTTGTTGTCGTCATTGTCGCCTGCATACCGGATAACTTTTGAAAGACTAATGGGATTGTATTGTGCTTTTACACACGTTTTGAAATTTAAGGGAGCAAAAATAAATTTCGAGTTCGTTAACCAGCATTTTTTTTACCAACGGTTCTGGTTTTAACCATAAAAAAATATACAATAATTTTTCACCCAAAAAACGTTGTTATAATTATTTTTTGAAAGGAGGCATAATTTTTGCTTTAATCATAAAAAGTAACATTTAAAAAAAATTAAATTTTGGGAAAAAGGCACAAGGTACAACAAAACGTTTAATAACAAAATTGTTCGTCTAAATTAGATCTAAAAATTTGTTTTGAACTTTCCTTGTAGGACGCGCAATTTTTTAAATTATAAAAACAAGAGAATGAAAACACATATGTTTCAATATCAATGCATATTATGAATTGTAATAATATACATTTATTGAAATGAGACATTTTTCAGGGTAGCTGCGAATAAAGATTAATGCCAAATAAGGAACAAATATTAAAGTAAGTACGTAAGTAAGTATACCATTAAGCCATTTCCATTTCAGGGTAGGCGTGAAACTACCCGATTCGGGTAGTGTTTCTAGGTGGATAGTTTCTTGTAGTAAATAACTACAAGTGTGGGCTCACACCCACGACGGGCCAACAGCACGCAGTATTCTCGAATGGTCACTCATCCAAGTACTAACTAACTAAAAATAATATTAATATTACTACTAACTTACTACTAAAGTAATCATGAAAAATGAAATTTTTAATTTATTTTGCAATATATAAGCAAGCATTCCCGGACCAAGGTGCAGAAATTAATATAATATACATTTAATATAATAGAGTTGAACATAATGTAGAAAAGTTCACGTTTTGGACAAATTTTTATCGAAAGCGAAACACGAGATACGCGATAAGAATTGTTCGCTAAAGCCGAAGGAGCTGTAACAAAAGAGAATTCACAATCACCAAATTACAGTTGTCGGTGGTTTGACCTTTAATTTTAAAAGATCTATGCACAGATGTGTGGGAAGTACAAACCCCGAGCGCGTAGCGCGAGGTACATACATTATCGAGCGCGAAGCGCGAGATCCAATAGACGCGCGCCGCAGATGCGCTGAAACTTGTGAGCCGCGCGCACGGCGCGCGGTGAGATTTTTTTTAACTTAAATTTTCTATAATAAAAGTAAGAAAATTGTAAGGTATAGATGTTGCAATCAGCAAAGATGTAAAAGAGAAAGGTAGAGCGAATAACGATGTGAACCGAGGACCATTAGCGAAGAGAATCAAGAGAGTCGGTGATTCGGGGCGAATTACGGTAATTACAATTAGGGAGTAATACGGTGCGCGACGCGTGTGACTCCTCCCTCTTGAAAATCAGTCAGCCGGGTAGAATCGGTCGATCCCGGCCGTCCACAATTACCAACGACGCAGTTCTATATACGAGTAAATTAAAGCTTTTATTTCGGCGTGCGAATGCTGCGAATGGACGCTACACGGAATTAGCGAACCGAAACGATCTATATAACTCCTTTTGCAGAGTCGGCAAGCCTCCGACTGCGAGAGAGAAGGAAACAGTTTCTAATACATTTTCAACCTGACAAAAGTAATTACATACACGGAAAAAAATATTAGCTTACATTTTAAGTGGCTATTCCATGACTCCTGGATAGAGAGAAAAGTCTGATGAGATTTCAGAGAATTTGATTGAATATTAAAAGAAAATTCCATTAATTTTTAAAAGTAAAATCACTGGAAAATGTGTACTATACTTCTCATAAAAAAGTATTTCAAACACCAAGCGTTCGTTTCTGATAAATAATCAACATTTCTCTAGAGTTTAACTTTGCACCAGCGAGGAATAACACTTCATGAGTCCGCTAAAGGCTAAAGGGCCTCCACATTTTAACCGGCCCGGGGCCACCACAACCCTAAAGGTGGCCCTGACGTCGATGGACACAGGCACAACTGCGCGTCTAAATTTAAACGTGCACAGTTAGTAGTCTCCTAACTGTGCATGTGCACAGATGGGACACTCCAAAGTGACGTGCACAAATGGTACCCTACCAACGGTTCACGTGCATAGATGGAATACTCCTAACTGTGCACGTCTCAATTAATACGATCAGATTTTCCACTTACAAGTCCACATGCACAGATGGTATACTACCAACTGTGCACGTCTCAATTCATACGATTAGACTTATGCATATTTAAAGTAAGATATTTAAGGAAAAGGGAATTGAAAAACATTTTTTTAAAGTTTACTGAGAATGTATTTAATGTTATAGAAAATACAGAAGAATAATTTAAAATTTGATACTTACACATTTTCCAAATAAAAAATTAAGAATCCACGGCTCCACGGTGGAAGCACACAAATATTTTTCATCCGACCACCGTGAGACTCAATCAGTTTCAACCTGAAAGTTCCTGTACTCGACTTTTCTTTACAGAATTCTTTTTTCTTCTGATTTCGAAGTATTTTATATTCAAAAGGAAAAAACGTTATCGAGTTTTATGGAGGTTTTTGTAAAGCAGAAAATGGTTTTTTGTCATTAAAGTTATTGAAGCGTTTTTGAACTCGACTGTTCTGTATTGCTTATCAGTTTTAGGAAATATGTAAGCGGTTTAAATCTTTAAAGAAAAAAAGTATCGAGCCCTTTTTGAAATAAGTAAAATTCAATTATTTGTTTTACATATTTTAAATTACTGTTTTAGAAAAGTTATTCCAAATTTAAAACTGAGTAAAAAGTATGATAAAAGAATTGGATACATTGAAAACTGTGCGTTTTATGGAAGTTTTTGTATAGCAGAAAATCATTTTTTGTTATTGACGTTATTTAAGCAGTTTTGTACTTGACTTTTTTTATTATTCATTACTTTAGGATCGTTTTTGAACGTTTCAAATATTCGGAAAAAAAAGTATTGAGCCTTTTCTGAAATATGTAAAATTTAATTCGACGTTTCACATATTTACAATTATTGTTTAAGAAGTGTTATTTCGCATTAAAAACTAAGTAAGAAAGTATGATAAAAGAATTGGATAAATTAAAAACTACGCGTTTTATGGAGGTTTTTGTATTGGGATCTGAAATCATGACGTCACAGCGTCACGTGATAGGCAATATGGAGGCAACAATGGGGTCATTTTACCTCTATTACATGCGATGCGAAGGGTTTTTTATTCATTTTGCAATTATTTCGAAGAACTGGAAGTCAGTAACTGCAAAAATGTTTAGAGCCGACATTTTAAGAGAGGAAAAAAAATTGTGCACATTGGACATATTATAAATTTAGAACAAATATCAATTATGAGTTGATGGAATCGTCATCCAGTGTATTGTTTTCGTGAAAAATGGTTTGATTTTTATTATTCAAGGCTCTGTTTAAGGAGAGGGTTGAGCATGGCTAGGTAGTCGTACTTTAGAAACTTCAAAAATATATTATAAAGGAATATGAATTACGTTTTCTGTGGAAATTTCAGACCCTCTCATAACGTTCCTACTAAAAAAAAGTCATTAATCGTCAGAAAAAAAGTCAGGACTTCTGACCATTTCTGACCACTTTTGTCACGTTTCTCGACAGAAATCAGCAGGAAAAGTCAGAATTCGGGAGAAATGTTTAGAAATCGTCAGAGCTTGGGTTCGAAGGATAATCCTTTTATTAGGGGTCCAAGAATAGAATGCCATAAAACCTCATCCCTTTTATATTTCCCAGGTCATTTATATTATTTATTTATATTTATTTAGGCATATTCTCTTTTTACTTATATTTAATTATTAATATTTATATATTAAATGACTCTGCAAGGTGCATCTGAAAATTTTGTCCGTTTTGACGTATCTCTTTCTCTTTACAAGATACATTATATTTAATCTAATTTTAATTTTTGTAGGAAAATTTTTAGGTATCTGAAATCGTCGAAACCCGTAGATTCTGAATTTCTAACTTTTGAATCTATATATGCAACAATGAAAACAAATTTATTTTCAATTTTTAATCCTTTTGGGTTGGCCTACCTGCGGTCCTAGCCGATGAGCTGCTTGATAGGATGTGAATTAGCATATCTTCAGAAATCGTCAGACTCGTCAGGAATGATCAGGATGTTCAGAAATCGTCAAAACTTCTGACCATTTGTGACGATTCCTGACTTTTTTTTTAGTAGGGGTAAAAAAAGTGGCTTTCATCTAGTGTTTACGATAAATACATTGCACACATATCCTTGAAAAGTGGACAATTTTCTATTTGTAAGTGAGTTTTAGAACACTTTTCACATAAAAATACCTTAATCAAGTAGAAAGAGAGATTTTACTTGAAATAATATAAATGAGTGATATACGGAACATAACATAATTTTAGGTTATGTGTTCTATAATAACGACGATAATAATTCATCATTTGGATATAAATTGGATATAATGACTTATTTTAAGTTGTTCCTCAAATGTGTTATTATATTGAAGTTAAAGAAAATAGTAGCATCCAGTTAGAAAATCATTATTTTTTAAAGATATGATGATATGTCTAATGAAGACAAGAAGGAAAAAACGTTTTTTTCAACTTTATGAGGCCCAAATACATGAATCCAAACTTGTCTTCTGGTGATAATTAAATTTCTTATTGATTATATTGCCCTGAACCGAACGGAATGTTAATATAATAATAATTTTTATTATAAAATTCAAATGGATCATGTAGTAAAACCTGTAATACGACGAATACGACACCGATATTTTAGTACTACATTTGACCACCAGTTGGCGTATCGCTGTATTTCAGATCCCAATAGCAGAAAATCGTTTTTTGTCATTAAGTTTTTTAAAGCACTTTTGCACTTAACTTTTCTTTATTGTTTATTACTTTTGGATAGTTTGTAAACTTTTTAAATATTTGAAGAAAAAAAGTATCGAGCCCTTTTTGAAATAAGTAAAATTCTAAATTCTTTCCAAATAGCAAATTTTCCATTAAAGTCTCTCGAAGATTTTCAATTTACCTTAGGAATACTCATTAATAACACCAGCACACAAAAAAAAGTGGCCGTTAATTTTGACTAGACCCATATAGCATATATCCCTATGTATTTTGACGCGCTGGATCCGAATTCGGTGTCCGTTTTGCCCGTACACCACCAAAATTTTGAGTAAATTGCGAAAACCATGAAAACCCGTGAAACCCGGGCAAAACGGACACTGGATTCAGATTCAGCGCGTCAAAATCCACTGAAACCATGTATAATACACGCATAAGAAAACTTTCTAACATTTACCAACGTCTATAAATGCGATTTTCAGCGATGTTTCACGGTTTTTCATGGTTTTTAGCCATTTACTCAAAATTTGGAGGTGTACGTGCAAAACGAACAACGCATTCGGATTCAGCGCGTCAAAATACACTGAAATCATCTGTGAAACACTCATAAGAAAACTTTCTAACATTTATCACCGTCTATAAATGCGATTTTCAGCGATTTTTCAGGGTTTTTCGCGATTTACTCAAAATTTTGGTGATGTACGGGCAAAACGGACACCGAATGCGGATTCAGCGCGTCAAAATACATCGGGATATATGCGTCTAGTCAAAAGTACCGAACCACTTTTTTTTGTGTGCCGGTGTAATCAGAAAAATACTTTCCTTAAAGAAACATTGAGCACAACAACTTTTAGTTTGAAGATGGTTGAGGCTCACCATACGACTTGGCACGACACGTCGACGCTGCCTCAAAATACTTGGTCGAGATTTTGTAACCAAGATCCAAGTGGTTCGATAGCTCAGTTGGTTATTGCGCGCGGTAGTATTCGGGTTTGGGTAGTTTAGGTAGGGTTCGAATCTTCAGCGAGTGCGATTTTTCAAAGCGTTGAAGATTAAGAATATAAGAAATTAATTAAGATTATATAATAATAATCTCAAAATAACTTTTGTTGTTGTTGAGAAATCTTGTTTTGAATTTTCAGTGACTGTCGCTTGGAATTCGGATTTCTTGTCCGAAAGAATATAAAACCCTTGCGTCGAGGGGTACATAACTTCAAAATTCGGTATACACCAATTGCATGATTGCACTGTGAAATTGCAATGTGATTGCAGTGATTGCAAAGTGACAACAGGACGATTGCAATGGACTTTGTACATAGATTGCAGGAGCCTCTCTGCAGCTCTGCCTCTGAGATCATAAAGCCTTGGCATTATATATTTTCAGGGACTTCCAAACAGATTTTCTATCACTCTTTTTGAAATTCAGTTAATATGTTACATGCTTTTCAGATGATGATTAATCATTTTCTTGAATACGGAAGGTTGTGGATTTTTAATTGAATTTCTCTCATATCCAAGACTGTAATACAAAGTCACTGGATTCTTAATCAACTATTTTTTTCCGGGTACAATCATTCTTCTAAATGATGGAATTCAAATTAATTCTCTAGTATTGCCCATTCGTATTGAACTAAGAAACAAAGAATAATTATATTAGGGACATTTCTAATCTAAAGTCGGCGTCAAAAGTACGCAACCCTCACTTTGATCGCTCGCAACTCGTTCAAAAAAAATCGCAGAAAATTCTGGCTAGGTAAACGTGAAAGCTTAAGGTCTCCCGAATTGAAAGATATATATATACTGTTGTTCTAGAAAAGTTTTTACGATAGCGCTGATGTAAAACGTGCCAAAAAACAAGGTTTTGGAGGCACTTTGTTTAAGCCTCGACTTTCGAGGCTTCCAAAAACGAGCTGGACGTCTTGAAAAATCTCAAAAAATTCACAGACAGATGAAATTGTTTACTAATTACAGACCGTTTTCCACAAACATACCACCTTGGAAAGAAATAATGATAGGAAGTTTGTTTATGGCTTAATATGTACAGTTTTGTAACACGATTGAAGTAGAATTTGAAAAAATGAAATTAGATCAATATTTCGCGAAAGAAACCTTTACGCATATTTCGGGATTGAATGAGAGTAGCCACCGTATAAAAAGTGTTAGAAAAAAAGTATCCATTTCAAAACAATAGGGTCCTCAGATGGAAAGGGATAACGGCTCACCCGCTGGTCAATAGCTGGGAGGGAAAAGGGCAGGGACGTCGGTACCCCTACCATATTACACATACACATATTAAACCATAAACCAACTTCCTATCATTATTTCTTTCCAAGATGGTATGTGTGTAGTAAACGGTCTGTAATTAGTAAACCATTTCATATTTCGAAATTTGGAAGACTGCGTTGCATTCTGGACACCGCGAGGAGCGTCTGTGAATTTTTTCAAATTTTTCAAGACGTCCAGCTCGTTTTGGGAAGCCTCGAAAGTCGAGGCTTAAAAAAAGTGCCTCCAAAACCTTGTTTTTTGGCACGTTTTACATCAGCGCTATCGTAAAAAATTTTTTAGTACAACAATATATGTATCTTTCAATTCGGGAGACCTTAAGCTTTCACGTTTACCCGGCCAAAATTTTCTGCGGTTTTTTTGAACGAGTTGCGAGCGATCAAAGTGAGGGGCGCGTACTTTTGACGTTGACCTTAGTATAACAAGAATCGGTCAAATTTATTTACTTCAAAGTGTTAGATTTAAGAGAAAGAAGGTCAAATTTTCAAATGGATTTTCGAAAATTTCGAAAAATATTCAAAACTGTTCAATGAGGTGGTAACCAGTATTGAATTCAAGTGTATTGAACTCTCTGTAGTTCTTTTGAACTCTCTTGAGTTCTGTTAAATTCTCTTAAATTCTATTAAGTTCATAGAATTTTCGTGACTTTTTTTAATTTCTTTGGATTCTTTTGAATTTGCCTTGAATTCAGATCAATTTTTCTTGACTATAATGAATTCGGCTGTATTCACTAGAATTCTGATAAGCTCTAAACGTCTAAACCGAGGGGTGTCTCACTCAGGATTCAAATGAAATCGTTCGAACAAAGTAAACGAATTCGTACGAATCCTAACGATTTTGATGAATTCTGATATTGACGAACCGGAATCCTTTTTTCGGAATCGGGAGCTCCGAACGCTGTACACAGCATTGCGGAGCGTTGGACCTACGAATTCGTACAGAGTACCACAAATTTTGAGGAATCCGAACGAATCCAAGCAGTGACTGCGAAGCGCGGAGTCGTACAATGCAATGCGTATAACGTACGAGTGACGCACTCACTGCTTAAATATTTCCTTTTTTTCTAATGATTTCTGAACATTAAAAACTATTTAAAGAACATTTATAAATGGTTTCAAGTTAAAGTGACATTAGGAATACTAAGGATGAAAATTAATATAACAATTTAGTAATTAATATAATAATGAACTATTACAATTTGATTAATTCTGGAGTAAAAGAAAATTATGTTGATTTTGTCCTTAATTTTTAACATGTGAAAATTATTTGATCAATTTAATTGATTTATTAATGTATAACTGCAAATTGTTTTATTAATATTTAATAGTGAAATACCTTGAACATATATTGGGAAATAATTCTGTTCTTAACATTTTGCTACCACCGAGGCTTCCACACTATAATTTCTCAACTTTTTTACATTTTCAAAGAGATAAGAAAAATTAAATTTAGAATCTTTTTAATAATTTTGAAAGATTTTGAGATTAAATTGTTTTAAATGTTTCTGGGAAAATTTTGAATGGTTTAGGTTTAATTGTAAAGTAATAATTTTAAGTTTTGAATTTAGCAAAATATGTGAGGAGAAAGAATATCGAAGACTTTAAGACAATTCTTTTAATTTCTCAGGATTTAAAAAAATTTTGGTTAAACTCAATTATACTGGGTGTCAAGAGAATGAAAAAAATATTCTTAAGCTCGTTCTTAAGATTCATGAGAAAATTTCAAATGATTTTTTTCTTAATGAATTCTAAGAGAAAATTTAAAAAGAATACAAAACATCTTAAATTATTTCCTAAAATTTTGAAAAAGAGTATGTAAAAGATTTAAAAGCAAAATTTTGCCACAATACATAATTTTAGAACAAATTTGAGTAAGTGTAAGAGATACTTAGAAGTTTTGGCACAATTCAAAAATAATAAAAATTTATAAGATATTTTAAGAATTTTTTAAGGTTTCAAGAAAATAAAAAAAAGTTCTTTAGGATCCTAGGAAAAATTAAAATAATTTTTCATTATGAAAAATTAGAAGGTTTAAAAAATTTGAAAGGATAAAAAAAGGAATTTCTTAATATTTATGGGAAAATTTTTCAGGATTTTTTATTTTGAAAAATTAACTTTAAGGTTTTTTTGATTTCTTCCAAACTTCTAAAAGTCCTGAATATCTTTTAATAAGGCTCGAATTTTTCCTAATATTTTTTAAAATCCTGTAAAATAATTTTTTTTAAATCTAGATTCTTTTTTAACACATCTGAAATATTCAAAAACATTTTTTAATTTTTTCAAGAATCTTATAAAATTTATATTTATATAATTTAAAAAAAAACTGATAATACGTCTTTTCTTGTAAGTAATTTCAATATTTGTGACTAAAAAAAATTTTTAAGCATTCAGTGTCACATCAAAATGATGTTCGATTTATTTCTATACAACACTTCATCTTAAAAAACCTTTTTTTTATTTAGAAAACCTCTGTTATGTTTTTAAACATAATACAAAAAATGTTACGGAACTGCGGTAAGGGGGGGGGGTCGGGATGAAATATTACGGTCTGTTACACGGGGAAGGGGGAGTTAAAAAAAAAGGTCGAAAATAACGTTACGTACAATATCACATCAATTTCTGAAAATTTATCTTGAAAAACCGTGAAAAGCAGTAGTAATATAGTGCGATTTTACACTCGTTTATATATCTCATATAAAAGTCTTCAATTACTGCTTTAAAAGTACTTACCTTCGCTAAAAAGCACGTGACAAATTCTGGATCACAAAACTTTATACTTAAGTAATCAATAATTTATTATCTATCGGTATTAAAATGAACATCAACACCGGCAGGAAAAAACAACAAAGCTTTTATTGTGTGGCGAACATCTGATGAAAAATTTATATTTAATAAAATTGATAATAATAATTTAAAATATAAAAATTTAAATTTAAACGGTAAGAAACTTATTTTCCGTTTTTGACCCTTCTACAAGAGTAGCTTTTTCGCCAAATTTATTAAGAATAATATATTTTATATTATTTTTACCAAGATTATTTAGATTTAGGCCTTCCAAATATTTAATTTTACCAAGCCAATTATCAAATTTTATAACCATGCATACTGCGCAGGTCCGAGATTTGTCCGATCGCGCAGTCGTTGCGGGGACTCCGCTCGAATTCCCTACGAATTCAAGCATGAATCCCAAGGATTCCCTGCGGTTCCACTCGAAGTCCTTACGCACTGCTACGAATACTTAACGATTTCATCAAAAACCATCAGACTCGTACGAATTTTCCGTTTTCAAACGATTTCACGAATTCGTGCCTTCACTGATGATTTCCTACTTTGATTTTTACGGCATACATTGCCTTACCGGAATTCTTACAGATTGCCATCTGATTTCTGACGGAATAACCCGTGATTTTTTAAGTGAGACGTCCCTCGCTCTAAACTCTAAAGTAAACCGTGAATCTCGACTCGGGAAGAGTCCAGATTTCAAGCTATTTGGAGCAGGGATAGCATTCGGATGGGTTACCATCGGCGACGTACGACCAGGTTGTGTATTCGCTGCGTTTTAACCTTCGGCGAGCGGGAGGTTTGCCGCCGAAGACGCCTTCAAACTCGACTGTCGTAAAACTGGCTGAACTCGGCAGGTGATTTTCTGCAGTTTTCTTCTCCCCTGGCCAAACGCCCAGGCAAATGCGAGTACTTCTAATAAAATCGGATGCAGCCGCGGGTTATCACTGGTTGTGATTAAATTCTGTTAGTAAAACAAGAATGCTCACAGGCTCATACCCAGTGAAGTGGAGTCTGAATCTGAATTAGTTAAAAATGACTAATTTAAAGGCACAGAGTGCGTACCTATAACTGATTCAATCACGAATTCAAACAGTTATTATACTCAGTTACTCACTGCGTGAGGGAGCGTTCACATATAATGTGACGCATGTTTCAGAGATTTCAAACACCATCATACTACCCCTTGTCACGCGCTTTCCCTATGCTTATACACGTAAGTCACGCTTAAAAAAAGACACCCCCTACCCCCTGAAGCGTAGCATGGTATGTGAACGCTCCCATTAAATTAATTCGAATTCTTGCCATGTGGGGGAGAGTGGGGTATGGTGCCGGGCCTTGAATGAAATGTCCTGTAAATTATAATTGAAATGTGATTTTGATGTCTGTATTTTTTAGTGAAAAGCTCACATTATTAGGTTACGTATGTCATTACTCAAACCCGTTTTTTAACTACGTCATTATTCGATATTTGAATAATTCGTTTGGTCTTGCATTTCGGTCAGCCTACCCCACACCATGGGACATGGTGCCCGTCATATTACTACGGGTTTATTTCAAGAATATGAACTAAATAAATGTTTTCTTATTAATAAAAGTAAAGTATGTCACAAAACCTAGTTATAATCTCTTACTCCTTGAAAATTCTATTCTGCAATTTCCTTTAACAGATATCTTGTTTACCGACAGGTACCAAAGACGCAAAAATTCAAAACAGCGCATTGATCAATAATATTGGATATCCTATTTATTGAGTAATTGATCAACTTATGTAATAAGGACACCCTAATAAATAGAGAGAATTGCTTGAAGTGTATTTGCAATGGGAAATTATAATTAGCAATGGAAATAACTTTCAAAGGAATGAAAAATGAAATTGCGCGGTTAAGTAAAGAGAATTCTTTCAAGTAGATTTTAATAGAAAATTAAAATCAAGAATGGAAATACATTTATAAACTTTATAACAACAATTTTTATATTTGTAGGTTATAATCACGAATTTCACATGATAGTCTCTTTCAGAGGAATAAAACGTGAACTTGGTACTTACCGTATTATTATTAAATATATAATTCCAAATCACGTTTCGATTTTCGTCATTATCTGTATAACTTTATTATTAACAACCTCAAATGTTATTAGACAGAAAAGACATAAATAAATTTTTTAGTTCCTCTACATTATCGATCAAATTACCGACCTGTTATCAAACCATCTCGACAAAATTTTTCGGACATCATGCTCTGTATGTCATGTTGGAAGATTTTATCAATTTTAATATATTTAAAACGTTTATAAAAACAATTTATGATATCAGAAGTTTAAAGAAATACTTCACCCATTAGAATCTAATATTTTCATGGTTCAAGTTCTGCCAAAGACTTTTTCATCTCTTTCGGTAAAAACTGTTTTTTCATAATAACTCTTCTGAAAAGTATTTTAAAACAAAAATTTCATCACATCACTATTTTTCCAAACAAAGAAAGTCATTTTATGCAAAAAAAATAATATGAAAATCAACAAACGCGGGCGTTTTTTGTAATTGATACCATCCCAGTGGGCACAAACGTTAAAGAACGTTATTAAAACGGCACAAAAACGTCCTAAGTCAGTCCGAATAACGTTCCTTAAATGTACAATGTTCCAGATACGTTTTAAGGACGTATTTGAAACATGAAACGTTTTCAGAACATTATTTGGTCTGACTTAGAACAGTTTTTAAAACGTTAAAATAACGTCTTTTGACTTGTATGTCCAAAGAACGTTTTTAGAACGTTCCGATTACGCTCTTAAATTTCGTGCCCACTGGGATGCCCTATATCGACACCATACCCCATTCTCCCCTACTTGCATTTTTATAAATTTGCTTTAATTCAACTGAATTCAATTGAATTTTTAACATTTCTTTGGATTCCTTTGAATACACTTGGATTTTCTAAAGTTTTTGGATTCCACTGAATTCACTTCCATTCAATTCTATTTTCTTATTTTGTTTTATTTCTTTGAATTCAACTTGGATTTTTAAACTCTTAGAATTATTTTGAATCTACCTTATATCCTTTATAATGTCCTTGAACTCTTTTAAATTCATTTCAATTCAACTGAATTCAATTTAATATTTGGTAAATCTCTGGATTCTTCTATATTCACTTGAATTTTTCGAATTAGAACAGAGCTCACCAATTTCGACAAGTGGTGGCTGACAATGATAAGTGCGTGGCAATACGAAATGAAAGAAAAAAAATTTTAATCGGATTGGTCTTTTAGAATTCTTAGGATTATTTTGAATCCATCTGAATCCTGTAGAATTTTGCAATTTGTCAATTCTGTGCGGTTTCTATTTGAACTAACCTATTTTAAGCCTATTTTTACAGTGCCTGCTGGGCAGTGGTCGCTTTTCTCAACAATACGGTTTTAGGTTGGCAACATCAATTATTAACGACCCAGAAAAATATTTAATTGACCAAGAAGGGACCCGTTACTGATGATTTTACACCAGACTACTTTCGCGGAACCAGGACTTCATTATTACACATTCCGCGAATATGAATTCTCTAAATATTCAGCACAGTGCACACGTGCAATCGCTGCATATTTTAGAACTCAAGTAATTTATGTCCGAGTTGTACGAGCACGCATATGTAAGCATCCCGATACTTATTTTTAGAATGAGTACTAATTTAATGAGTAACTATAATTAGGGATTTGGTAATTCTCAGGCGGAAAAATTATACATAGTTTATTTATGTATAGTGGAAAAAATTATAGATAATATTTCACATATGTATAATTTCCCCCCCTGGTTCGTTACATTTTGAATGCTTCAACTTTAAATAGTGCAATTTTCAAAAATCAATTTTTATCTAAATCCTCTAAAACTTGTAATAAATTTATGAAAATTCAGGCACAAACTTTTGAATTTTTTCCATGCAGACCCATTTTAAGATTGAAATAATTCAATCCTGAAAATAGCTATATGTGATACAATTTGAATTTGAATAATTTAATTCGTTTAAATTGAATGCCGTGAATGGAATTTAATAAGATACAAAAAATAAAGAGTCTCTCTCCACGAGTGGAGATAAGATGTTCAACTTATTTAAATAAATTTCATCAAACAAAATCTGAATTAACCTACGAAATTAACCTACTCTAAAATACTTTGTTGACTTAAACTGTTTATGTCGGTTCAAAATGGAAAAAAATCTGTATTTTTCATCATTTTTTTGTTAACACTTAACCATTGTTATCAGGTATTACAGCATCGTAGATTTAATTCGTTATTGATTGGTTTTAGTCAATTCTGTTAAAGGAGAGAAGTCTTTAGAGCGATAAATTACTACAATGTGTAATTTTTAATTTGTTTATAATATACACAATTAACTAAATAAAAAAGTTATGCAGCTTCTTCTGTGTCATGTCCGGCGTTTTTTGGGACGCATCGTCCTTTCACAAGGGTGCTTTTGCAGATGAGCAATTTCATGTAAAATCATCTTAAGAATTTCAGCTATTGCTAGCAATTTTGATAAAAATTCTAGTATCCGTTCTTTAACCCATGTAGAAACCGCCCCATTTGTCCCCATTTCAATTAGGGCAGTAGTCAGAATCTCACTAGAACAACTGGACTAGTAAGTTATAATCAGGACCCTTTAAGGCACTGCTAAGATTTTTTATTCCTTATGACTGGAAAAACGATGTGCGTCTGGTTAGACCCTAATCTTGTATTTGATCCAAGCTTCAGTTGGTTCCTGATTTAGATAAAAGAACCAAAAAATTCTAGTCAGGCACTGGTCGGGCCTTAGTCAGCATAACCCAGATAAACTTTATGAAGATGGCGCTGCAGTATATATGATGCAGTGCCATCTTCAGAAGTTTGTATGCACTAAATTATGCTTTAGTAAACACGCGAATGGCTGCCCTAACAACACGTGATAGCAAACAGAAATTTATTTTCATATGAAGAATCCGAGTGTTTAACACTTATAAACACGTGTTTTTAATGAAAATAACACCACGAAAATTTTTATAAAATAATGTTCAAGTAGTAGTTTTGTTAAATACTAAATGGCGTGTGTGAATATAACCAAAAAAAATTTTTGTAATTTATTTTTTCACCTTTCACAATAACTTTACTATGTTTAAAATAAAGATAAAATTGTTTTTAATACCTGAAATATAAGGAAAACAGTTAAATTCGTGCAGTGTATGTGAAACCCAGTGAAAAATAATGAAAATAATCATTTATAGTAGAGTGCAAATGTTCAATATTCAGATGTTGTGTGATATAAATATATGCAAAAAATGGGTTTTAATTAACGAAATATAAACCTCTGAAATTATTGATCTAAAATTGGTCTGTACTTAAGTATTCTTATTCATTTTATTGTTGACAAATCGTTTGTCACATATATTCATAACATAGCTGAATGATGAACGTACCGGAAAACAAAGAGGGTCTAGACGGGCGGTTGAAGGGTATTCCCGTTAGGATCTTGTTAGAAGTTCTAGATAGTGCCTGGCTAAAACAGCGTTACATAACTAATCTGGATCTCCCTATTTTTCCCGATCAGCGCCCGATCAGAAATAGGGAAATCTAGCCGGGGCCCTTCAAAACACCGATCACAATTTCTACATGGGAAGGTGTAGAAAGAAAAACCCTAAAATAATATTTGAGAAAATCAGAAAACTTAAGAGATATTCAAAATTGAAAATGTTGGTCCTTTTTTCTTAAACTTTCATAACTTTGGTGATTTTTATGATATTAAGGTCTATTTTTTTAAAATTATTCGTAATAGGACGCAGTTTTGAACAAACATTTTTTGAACACAAAAATTTGAGAAACTTCTTGGATTTTATATCTTACAATGTCCTCTACAAGTCCTGTAAATAACAAAATCACCCTTTTTTTCGAAAAATAATTAAAAGCTTATGCCGAAACGATGCACACGATGTGAAAAACCATGTAAACAATAGACGAACAATAGAAGAATATTATAATCGTATGGACGAACTTCAGAGTTCAGACTCTCGAGCGGTGGGCACACCATGCCACGGCGTACGTTCTTAATTATTGCTCGAAAACTAAGGGAGATCCCGTTTTGATATTTACAGGGCTTGTAGAGGACACTATAAGCATAAGCTATCTATATAAAAAAAATGAAATAAAAAGTGGGTTCTTTTTTATAAATTCAGTTTCAAAATTATTTTTTGAAAAATCCAAGAAGTTTTTGAAATTTTTTTGTTTAAAAAATATTTTTTCAAAACTGCGTCCTATTACAAATAATTAAAAAAAATAGACCTTAATATCATTGCAAGCACCTAAGTTATGAAAGTTTAAGAAAAAAAGGACCAAAATTTAAAATTTTGAATATCCCCTTAGTTTTTTTTTCAAAATTATTTTAGGGTTTTTCTTTCAACATCTGAGAGAACGGATACTAGAATTTTCATCAAAATTACTAACAATAGCTGAAATTCTTCAGATGGTTTGACATGGAATTTCTCAGATGGTTTCTTGTTTTTAAGCGCACCTTTCGCGATTCAATCCCGATAAATATGGAATATCTGAATTAGATAAAAAAAAACTATAGAAATGTAAAAAAATTGTGTTTTTTTTTTAATAGACTAAGCACAAGACTACCCTACCCGTGCCACTTGATGCGGGTTTCACCTTCGTTTCTTTCGAAATTACATTCTCCATGCTCTGAGAGTTTGTTCATAACGACTTGGCTCTGAGCCGAAACGCACAACTATACAATGTAGGTACGCCTCAAGTCACATTACGCGTGCTTTATTCGATTTATAACGAAAAAGACTGCGAATGCTATTCAAGAGTAGACGTCGCGATCGAGTCGCAACTTCCGTGACCCTTCCTTCCCCTTTTGAAAGTCGCGTAAAAGTAAAAACTTTGTGGCATTATACACATTTTCACATAAATCTCATTATACGTTTTCCGCTCTTGTGATCAAGTACTCAGGCTGCTTTGTAATTCATGATGAAAAGTTAAAAGTACCTTAAAAAGCCATTGAAAAGTATAAAACATGATTAAATGATTATACGAATATGTAAGATTTGTGGTACCCGAGGTAGTACCTATATCGTTTTGTTCAAATTGTAGTAATTGTATCTACTATAATTTGAGTAGAAAAATTCGATGTCACTGCAGTTTGCAACATCTATAAACGAAAATATACACTTTTTAAACATTACTCAAATAAATTTTTTGTTTTTCAATTATCATAAAAATAATGTACTATATGATTGTAGATGGTAATAACTCGTTATAACGTCATGAGTATTATCTTATGTAACGCAGGCGTGATTTACGCATTTTATTAGCCTCTCTTTAGTTCTAAAAGTAGCCGTTTACACAACAAAAGGATCCATAGTGAATTCACATGTGTGCGCAGTACAATTATGAATCCATGATACGCCTAGGAGTACTATGGGTTCATAATCATACCTCGCATATGCGCATTCGCTGTCGCCCGCCCAGGTGCGAATTTGGGTCGACAGCCAGAGTTTGATGGTCAGAACAAGGACACGAATTTCGGTGACCTGAGTTGATCCAACTGTGGCAGCTTCAAGCAGTGCAGGATTAATGAATGTGAGACCCTTAGGCCATGAATCTCTGTGGGGCCCCCACCCCCCTTTCCATAGTTTTTCAAGAGCAACCACTGGTGCGAAATTGTTTTTTAATAAATAATAGATAAATTGAATTAGTTTACTAATATATACATATATTTTATTAACCATTAATACAATCATAAATTGTAGTTTGCAGTAATTACATGAATATACTATACTTATTTAATTGAGTTTTCTTGCCTTAAGTTGCGCAAATATTTGCATCATTTCGTCGTAACTGATTGCATTTACAAGGTCTGCGTTTGCTGAAAAGAAAGCTTAAGCAGATAAGCGTTCGTCACTAATTGAATTCCTTAAATAATTCTTTGTCCAGCACTTTAATATCGAAAAAGAACGCTATCCGGATGCATTGCGGTAGATAAAATATATAGGTAAATGCAGAGTGTAATTTCCAGGTTAGGATAGGCCATCATCAAACATTTCTTAACAAAGATCTGTACGATCGTACTCGCTGAATATTCTTTTAATTGTACAACACAAAGGTACGACTCAAAATAAACACATTCTTCAGATTTCCTAAATCGTTACTATAAACTTCTTATATATATATATATAATCCAAGGAAATGACGGAGAATACTGGTATGGTTACACTTACTAAAATTATCAAGTTGCATACAATATGGATGCATTGTCCAATAGTCCTATTGAGACCTATTTTATTTACGTTGTCAGATCCAAATGACATAGTTGTCACAACCACACGCATTTAGTTACAGTGCCATAGCTCCCACTACCACGCTATTTGTAGCTCATCCTCGTTTAATTAGTGCCGCTTCTTTTGCGCGTAGTTGGGTGATCTCATGATATGGTTGCTACCACAACCACAGTGTTTGTATATCATCCTGTTTTAATTGGTGGCTCATCCATTTCTAAATGGTGCGCATAGTTGCGTAGATTCACGTGCGCCAAAACACATCACGTATCGTCACCGATGCAGGTGAAAAGAGAGTGCAATCTGGTGCAATTACTAAAGTGCTGACATATTGAGAAATTAACAGTGTTTGAACAATGGAGAACCAAGTAGAAATGTTGGCAAAATTTACAGCAATGCAAGATTTTCTGGCATAACTTCATAGACAATTTTTGTTCGCATTGGAAAAATATGTATCACCTACTTTCCTCTAAAAACCATATATTTCATCCCCGAGAGATTCTGCAACTCCAATTGTAGAACCTGCTTGATCTAAAGTAGATTCAGTCTTGATAGCATGCAAATTTAAATAAGAATTTATGAATAATGAATGCAGAGAATTTTTCTTCAACCAACAAAGCTGGTTGTGACAGATACATTCTATTGATGAGAACCTTTACTGTGTGGTTGTGACAAACACAGTGTATGAATGCTGCAATCACACAGCGTGGATGTGACAACCACAGTATATAGTTGTGGCAGCCACACATTTTAGACCATATCACTAGACTCTTATACAAACAGCTATGTGGCTATAGGAACCACAGTTGTAGTTGGACCATATTTTACATTTTTGTGGCTGTGACAACCATATTTATGGATCTTACAACCATACAACGTATGTTATTGTCAACTTGAAAATCTGAAGCTGCCAATAGTATAATTTTGAATTTCAATTGACGCTCTTTTTTACAGAAAAAGTAACAAAAGTTTACAAATTTTAAAATCTGCGAGGCTCCTCAGACTCGAGGGGCCCCTAGGCCTATTGGTTAATCCGGCACTGGCACCACTAACCAGTGCAAGTAAACTACTGCACCCGACCGCTTGGCCCCACTCTGGCTCGAAGTCTGTCTGTGGCAATTTTTTTTCAGAAGGGCCATCAAAGTACGATCGGCCCGACTCTGGGCGAAGGTGGCCCGACTGTCGGCGTAATGTTAACCAGGGCAAGTAACCTTTCTGCCATTGACCGTTGGCCCACCTCTGGCCTAAAGTCGGACAGACTGTGGTGAAATGTTGTGGTGTTATGTTATGTGTCAAATGAAATCGAATGCATTTTTTTATGTTAATATAGTAACATAAACTCTTCGAAAAAATGGTCTTATAACATGCAAAAAGAACTTTAATGTTCAGTTTTGATTCAACCTTTTATAAGGCCTCTGACATTATTATTTCCAATTGTTGGTTTCAAAGCGCAGTAAAGTTGTGTACAACTTCAAAACCTTCAATAAAGTCCATCCGGCTGTCGACCCGATGTTATATCAGATAAGAGTTGTGCCGACCTTCGGGCGCAGTAAGTTACTTGACTTGGATAATAATACGCCGAAAATAGGGCTAATAACTATCGCCCAAAGTCGGGCCAATCGAGAAGATAACCGTTTATTTTATATAACATTTCTTTTTTTAATTTCTCAGTTAGTGCGATCTTTCAATGGGTTTAAGTGTGCGATTATATGTGCAAGGGACAATAATACAAAAACATTGTCCTAACTTTGAGAAGCAATGGTGTGCCAATCTCGTATTCCGTGGTTGGTTCAACCTTGTCCACCATTATCGGGCCAACCGTGGAAAATAGGTAGGATTGCGTTATAAATACGCTAGTTGGGCCGCCCAATAATTCAAAATGTTGGGCCAGCATTGGGCGCCAATGGTGTGCCAACCTCGTATTCTGTGGATGGATCAACCTTGCCCACCATTGTCGGGCCAACCGTGGAAAATATAGTTAGTATTGCGTTATCATTATGCTAGTTGGACGGACCATTGGTTCATAAAGTTGGCCGGACCTTCCAAAGACTGGCCCAACCGTGGCCCGACGGAAAATTTGCACCTGGGCGTGAACGATTATGGTCGTATTAACCTAACCTTAAATGCTAGACGTCATATATACTTGTAAATCATAACTTTGTTACATAAATAAGCTATATTTGATATTAAGGGGAAAAATTATAACTTTCCCATAAACCAGCGATTCTCAGATTTTCTTTCATTAATTACTTTTAAGTTTTATTTGATGTCAGGGGAAAAAATATGTTACTTCCAATATCATATTTGGAACTCTGGAAGACTGTGTTTCATTCACCCACACCCTCTGAAATGTACAGGACAATTCTGAAAAATTCTAACTTTCCTCTAAATAATCCAGTAGCCAGTAACACTTCTGTATGCACTAATAGTGCCGCTCAGTATCATCTTTTGTTTAAAAAGTCCACAAAAGTCCCCTAATTATGAATATCAAGGGTGCTTTCTGGAAATGCTGGTCATTTTTTGTTTAACCAATTTTTATTAACTTGTTCATTATTTAGATGACTTTTTCCTTCATTTGCCTTCCTTTTCGTTTTGCAGTTAGAGGATAACGCAAATAGTCTTGCATATCTCCGGTTTTTACACATTTTAAAGCAATTTCTTGTACATTTTTGGGTGAAATCGCTTTGCAACTCAAATCTATAGGTTCCTGTAATGTTTCATTAATTGCATACTGAGTTGAAATCTGATTAGACAACAGTTCTTTCTCTCTACACTATTTAAATCAGCCTTATCGTTACTTAACACATTTTCATAAGTGTTAAAAATTACATCCGAAGATTCTTTTTCTAAATGTGAATCACAGTCATTTTTTTGGACGGACTAATAGTTGTGAGTGATGCATTAGACTGATTTGTGGTTAAATCTACATCACTAAGTAGCGAATTTACTCTTACTTCTAAATAACAGACATTCGTTTTTTCCTTCACTTTGGTCTTTCATTCTGACTTTAAAAAAATAACAAACGAACATAACCATACTTTTTCCGACTGCCAAGAATAGAAATCATTGCAAGAATATACAACCCAATTCTTGGGAGGGGGGTACCAAGAATTGCATATGATGCTTTAGATTGAAAATTCATTAAAATCCCCTATTATTTATTAAATAACTTATATTTAAATCTTAGTTAATGAGTTAATAACAATTTTTACAGTTTCTCCAAAAGTTCTAAAAAGAAAATAGTCACTTCTGAGAATTATAACGTTGCTACGGGAAAATTGAAAACTGCAATTATCTAAAGATTTTCTTTTGTAAACCTAAAAAGTCTTGGCACCTTGAAACAAAGGCTGATCTTTTTAAGTGAAGAACACATAAATCATTATTTAGCATAAGATGACTACATATTATTACGCAAAAATGTCTACCCAGTTAAAAAAAATCAAAACTCTTATTATTTCGTAAAAGCTAGGAAAAGGTGCCAACGATTGGGGGGGGGGGGGCAAGAATTGGTTTTTAATTCAAACCATTAGTTAACTATGGCCTCATAAACAATAAATTGTATTTTTAGTTATTTATCTGGTAGCTTCCAAATAATCTAACTTTCTGTCACCACTCTGAAGAAGTCGTTCTTTTGTGGAGCAAGCAGTGTCCTGAGAAATGATTTATGTTTTTTTTCAAAATTTTTCGATCCAATAGATGTTGAGATATCCAGCCGCAAATATGTCAATTTTAGTGCAAAATCAATTGTTTATAACGCTATAACTTGAAAACCGTTAGCTCTATAAAAAATTTTATGAAACATAAAAGTTTTTTTTTCAATGAGCTTTCTAAATATAATTTTATTTAAAAAATGACCAACATTTCGAAAAAGCATCCTTGATATTCATAATCAGGGGACTTTTGCGGACTTTTGAAACCAAAGATACTATAAGCGGCACTATTAGTACATACAAAAGTGTTACTGGCTACTGGATTAAAACGTTCGGTTCTCCATTTGATTTCGCTAACTATTTCTACTGGATGTCGGACAGTACCAGAAAAAGTATTATTCCAATAGCCTTTTTGGAAGAGAAAAGAACGTTTAGAGAAAAGTTAGAATTTTTTCCGAATTTTCGTGTACATTTCAGAGCGCGTGGGTAGATAAAACCGAGGATAAAACGCGGACTTCCTATATTGATATTGGGATGAATCTTTTTTTGTGCTGCCTGACATAAAATAAAAGTAACTATAGGTAAAGAAAATCCGAGTACGGAGCGTTTAGTGGAACGTTAGAGTTTTTTCCGTATATCAAATATAGCTTATTTCATTAAAATAATAAATATGACGTTATGATGAGTTATTATCATCCAAAATCACATAAGACATTACTTTTACGATAATTGAACAACAAAAAATTGATTAAGGTAATTTTTAAAAATGTTAAATTTTCTTTTATAAACGTTCCAAACTTCAGTGAGATAAAATTCTAAAGTGTATTTACATATATGCTCTCTAAATCGACGCAGCGGGTTTTTCGGTGTTTGAATCAGTGTATTTACTTTTCACTAATTAAACCAGTGTATATTCGCTGGTTCGCAGCGTTATACTTATAGCTGGAAAAATCAGCGTATATACATGCGCTGCTAACCAGCGAATTTTCACTGATTCAGATTTTAGAGAGTGTTAATTCGCTTTTCTTGTCCATTCAGCTTTAGTAAGACTGAGTTCCTACCTCGGTTCCTACGTGGAATTATATAACTTGCATGAAAAGAATGCTTCGCGTAACAGGGAAAATGTACAATAGATGCTTGAAACTGTTTCACTTAGCACCCCATAATAAACATGCATTGTAATGGTTTGAGATAACATAAAATTCTCTCGAAGAAAGTTAATTATTATAAATATTTTCATTAGCTTTCTATATTAGTGTAAATATAAGCCTAATAACTATTTATGCTTTCTATTAACTTTACTATGCAATCAATTTTTACTATAATTCCATAAATAGAAGCAAGTATAATTACAATTTGAAAAATTATATGTAACTATAATGGTGAAATTTCGAACTAATTCGAATGAAAACGCACGCACTCTCTTGATAAAGCTAGTAGAACTCCCCGTGTGGAAAAATTTCGTGGCGCTGTACTGTTTCTGTCTAGTCCGCCTTGAGTCGACACTGGCGCGCCACAGGCTGACTGTCCAGTGGCTAGACTGGGATGTAACTCTCGGATCGACTAGTTTCTAGACAGATCGGCTATTTTGATAAAAAATAATTATTAATTAAATAATATAATTATTTTTTATGCCATAAAAGTCCAATATATAGATTTTGCAGTTAATTAAAAATATAAAAAAAGTTGTTGTACAAAAAAAAAGAAGAAATGAGTTTCCGCAAATCTCTTGTACATACGCCGGGTGTCGAACTTCTGATGTAACTTCCTTTTTATATAGTTATAACTTTGTCCCGTCGCCTTAACACCTAGGCCATCTAAAAGTTAATTTTATTTTCGTTTTTGTCGGATATGAATTTCAATTCATTACATCCTAATATTTATTTCAATAAAACATGAACAATTTTTAAAGATTAAAAGTGCTTGATGTGTGAATAAATCATTGAAAAAAATAAAGTTTGTATGATTTTACTTGCGATTAGGCTACGAAATAATGATTGTTTATTATTCCAAATAATTAATACGTTAGGCTTAATTATCATTCACGCAATCAATAAATAATTAAAATAAATTACATCATTTATAATAATATTTGATTTTCTGGAATATCATAAATATTATACATAGCAAGATACATATTATAATTATTATAAATTCAATATGAATTTATTATAACTTTACTATATAATTCAATTGAAACAAAATGTTTTTTGCAACACCCACCTCGAAAGTACTCCGTTCCATATAGCTAAATTATATGCAAAGTGACTCATTCCGGATAACAATGCGGGAATGATATTGGCGCATGCGCAGTTCGATTCTTATATACATTCCACATCAGCGGAATATACGCGCATGCGCACTTTGCAGATAAGCAACTTTCCGCATCGCGACAATTCGGGGGCAACGTAGCAACAGCAGCGCTCAGTGTTCAAGCGAACAGCTGATGACAGGTGCGAGGTTAAAGTCGACGTGTTTAGAGTGAAGTGAAATTTTCCTTCTCATTGTCAAAAGAAGATGGACTTAAATAAAGATTCGAATCAAACTGGTGAAGAGTGTACTCCACCAGATAGTATATTAGTTATTTTCATATATATCGATTTAATTTAATTAAAATTTCGTATTTTTAGAATTTGTTATCGTTCCGCTGAGGGTTTCGCCGCTCACCCCCCCCCCCCCCCACCGCAACTGTAAATATTCTTCATTTGTCTTTCTCTTAGTACAACTTTCTCGGAAGGTTGTTGCAAAAAATAGCGTGTGATACACGTGCGCACAGGCAATTGCTGACTCGTGTGATTTCAGCATTCGCCTTCAGCTCTTCGCACTCGTTCTCATTTTCGCACTCGCTTCGCTCGTGCGCTAACCTCCGACTCGTGCTTCGAGCCTCCGGCTCATGCTGACAAATTTACACTCGTTGGCAATCGCCTATTTTGCGCACTTGTATCACAAATAGCTATTTAAACATTCTCAATAAAAAATCGTTCTTAAGAATACAGTTCTTGTATTAAGATTTCGATCACCTTCAACAATTATTGTTTACTATCTTAAATATTTAATAGTCTACAATTAATTATTGCTTGAGCATTTGTGCCATTGTATATTGTAATTTCCTAAATCTTGTATTCAAAAATGATTATTTTCTGAATTCACCCCTGTAATTTTTGTTCAAGTCCAAACCGTGATTCTATCTGGAAACTAGCTAAAATCTGGATATTCTTTATATATTCAAATTCGTAACGAACTCCTAGATAGCGCCAAGACTGGGACTAGACAGCAGAAAGGTTTGAATCAAACACGTAATAAAACTAGACAGCGCGAGTGTAGCGCCAGGCTAGTATTGCGTGAATTGACAGACTTGAGAAAAACTGTACTGGCTTTAGCATGATTCAAGACTGCCACGAAATTTTTCCACACGGGTCTTTATCCCGACGCAAAACTATCGGCAAAACGTATAGACTTACAAAAATAAAAAGGCGCAAGTCAAATTTTCTTTTATCACAAAACAAATGGCAAGATTACGACATCTGTAGCGATAAAGTTTTAATGCGGATTCATATAGGATTTTTTGCGAGAAACACGATTCTGAAAGTTTGCAATCGATATCTCGAATAGTTTTCGAGATATCGATTTTCTTTACTTTTTTCAATTCTGTGACCAGTCACAGGGGTGCCACCCCGCCCACCATGAGGCGTTGGAAAAGGGGTGGGAGTGTGACCTTACATCATTCATCATTTCTGTGACCAGTCACAGAGGTGCCTTCCCGCCCCCCGCGAGGCGTTGGAAAAGGGGTAGTGGTGTAACTGTATATTATTTCTGTGACCAATCACAGGGGTGCCTTCCCGCCCCCCAAACATTAGGCAATGAAAAAGGGGTAGTGGTGAGACCTGCATTATTCGATTACTTAATTTAACAAACAAAAATCGTTATCTCGAAAACTATTCGAGATAATGATTTAAAGAATTCAGATTCTTTTCTCTGACAAAAAATCCTATGGGAATACATATGAAGAAATAAGATAAACAAAAAACAAAAGTGAATAATTTTAACACTACAAAATGATACCTTGGAAACTATTCGAGATATCGATTTAAAAATTTCAGGTCCATGTTTCTCGCAAAAAAAATCCCATCGAAATCCATATTCAGACATTATCTTAATCTAAAACAAAAGTTAATAATTTTATAATAAAAAATCGATAAATCGAAAATTATTTGAGATATCGATTTGAAACTGTCAGATTCGTGTTTCTCGCAAAAAATCCTATAGGAATTCACATTCAAACTTTGTCGCCACTGATATCGTAATCTCCCCCCAAAAATTTGAGCAATTCTCCAGAACAGCTCATAATACACCATTTTAAAAATAAAACATCCTCATCTATCTTTTTCCCTTTTTACACTTCTTAACAATTATTTTTTCATGGTTCGTATACTCGTATAATCATTCGATCATTTCAAACGACTGTCCGAATGATAAGTTATAAATTCCCAATAGACGGCAAACTTAATACATTTAAATTTCTAATTTCGTTACACAAGCGACATTTTATTTGTACGAACACATTTTTTTATTTATATGAAGAATAGTATATTGTGCTACAAGTGCGGAAAGTAGGAAATTTCACACGAGTGTGAAAATTGCTGTACGAGCCAGAGGTGAGTCGAAGACGTGTCTAACTTTACCAGAATTATTTTCTCCACTTTTTGAACACGTTTTTATTGTAACAAAAGCAAGGAATTTTTGATTTAAGAAACAATAAGAACAAACTTTTCAGAAATTTCGGAAATGCATGGTAAAATTACCACAAATTACCGAAAATTTCCGGAAATTTTTAATACCATAAATTACAAGAAAATTCCGGTAAATTTGTGGGCGTCCGCATGAAAAGGGCCCTTATGGCTGGTATGAAGTTACGTATAGGGGCAGATAGCCGGACAAATCCCTAGAATTTTAGAACATCGAAAAATCGTTTTTCGAAAAAAAACGCATCTAAACTTGGTCAGTGCCGTAAGCATACGTGTTATGCTTTTTCTTCAAATATGAAATATACCTACTTCCGGTTACTTTCTAGATATGAGTATAGTCCCAATAGATTCACTATAGGTCCCAGTATCATCCCCCACTCGAACCCAAAATTAATAATTTTGATCTCAACTTGGAAAAACGTGAATATATCCTAAACCAGAACCGGCCATAAGGGCCCTTTTCATACGGACGCCCACATTTATAAATTACGCTCCACGTCCGATATAAGAACGGTTTCGGGGATGGCTCGCACTGGCTTTGATCCTAAATGGGGCGCCTCCAAACGTAAACAATCAGGGCCGTGTGAACCATTTTCTAAAATTACGCAGTACATGCACGTGTGTACCCGCACACTGCTCCTTTAACCCACGCTGCTGGTGTTTCACGCATGAGTGGCAACCGCCTCTCGCCCCGCGGGCTACGAAACTGCGTGGGCCACACGGAAAAAATTTATCCGTGAAGAAGTCACGAACTTGTAGCTAGGTCTCGGATACGAGATAAAAAAATGAAACATTAAATCCTTATTTCTATGAGAAATATATGGATAAATTTCGAAGTTTCTTACGAACAGTTCGAATTTCCTACGAACAGTTCCTGAAAATTTCAGACTGAAATAAAAAGAGGAAAAATTTTATTTGTGCGATTTAATTTTATATTAATTTATAAATTCGCAACTCAGAAGATTCGAACCCTCCAGACTGCTGACTCACCAGTTTCTAAACACATAAACCAGGAGTGCGTAAACACGCGCAGCCATCGAGGCCAAACAAAATAGGTATTATAAAACTTCTAGCCACTCATCCGACGAGCTCGAGGCACCGCTCGCACCGCGCGTGTGTGCGTGGGCCACGTACAGCGAGACTTAGTTTCGAGTTCCCAGATTCGTCAGGCAAGCTCGTGAGTGCTCTGAGAATCTTTTCCCAATCATTCGTAATATTTTTGTAATTATTCACGTAAAAAAAAGTGATGAACCGTTTTAGAATTTTCACATCGAGTTCGTCAATCTTTCTCAAAGTTCGTAGGTTATTTACGAAAATACATAAATATCCGATGAATTTTTCTCATATCCGAGACCTAGCTACTAGTTCGTGACTTTTTTACGGATAAATTTTTTCCGTGCAGCAGATCTAGAAATATCGTAAACCGGGCGTCCTTCTATTGGACGTGTAGTGTATTAAAAGTGTCCAGAAATTTAAGGTATCCAAAGATTTCCGGAATAAATACAAACATTTCCGGAAAATTTGTGGTAAATTTATAAATTACTAAAAATGTCCGCAAATTTAAGTAACCTAAAAATTTCGAAAAATTTTGTTAAGTTATCAGTAATTCATGGTAACTTGTCGCTTCGTATCGATTCAATCCCGCAATGACTATTCACTACTCACAGTCACTCTGCCAAGTGTCAACTTATAAGCAGGAAAGTACTTTTGGGTCGAAAAGCGCATACGCAGTGTCTAGAACAGGGGTCTCCAAACGTAGATCCTGTATCTACTTGGGATCCCAGTCGAGTAGGTCGGATCTACTCAGCTCTGACCCAAAACTGTCAAAATCCTTTACCTGATTCGAGCCGCTTGGAACCCTTTAAAAAAAGAGGGTCCTCCATGTTCAAATTTCAGAACTGCGCCCTTCCAACTGGGATTTTTCCCCCGAGAGGTCATACATTTCCGCTCAGTTTCCCTTCGAAAAAAAATGGTAGATCTTGAAAAAGGTCGGGTGATCCTGGGTCACGCTGCACCTGTGGATTGTGGAGACCCCTGGTCTAGAAAAAGTGATTTTGCTCTAAGTGCGCAAGGGCAGCAGCTAAAAATAGTTAATTTGCTCTCTACTTCTCCTTACTGTTATGGAATTGGCCACATCCCACACGTTAGACATATGCCTCAAAGAGCGAACATTGCGTGCATACGTTACAAAAATAACTTTGCTAACACAGTTAAATCTCACCTATTTCAAGTCGCACCTATTTCAAGTCGCACCTATTTCAAATCGCCCCTACTTCAAGCCCCCCGTACACGGCTATTTCAAATCGCGCAGTTCCGTCACCTCCCACCACGGTCCCTGTATGGTCTCTTCTGCATCAGTGGCTGACCAATTAAAAAGAGGCCCGAAGAGCGGGAAGCCCTCGTTGGTTTGAATTGACTATTTTTACCATGACGTCATGGAAATGCATATACCTTTTTGGAGAAAATATTCTAAACGTAAAAGTAAGTGATAAATGTACAAAAAGTGATATTTTTCAAGTGTAGAATGTATTTTCTCAGTCATGTTCCATTCTTTTGTAGAAAAACGACCTTTCAGTGTCACGAAAGAAAATAAAATATCCAAAATTTCAGGTTAGTGTATCAGATCGGGTACTCTAACCTCAAATTTCGGATAGTTTATTATATTTTGTGAAACTAGAAGGTCTCCAACCGATTAAAGGATGAAGCAGAATTGCGGAAAGGCATTCTACACTTAAAAAATATTACTATTCAGACCCTCATAATTTACTATTAAGTTTAGAATATTTTCTCAAAAAAGGCGTATGCAGTTGCAGTCCCATGTCAAGAACTATGCTAACCTTCCTGACATTTCCACCTATCCTAGCATGACCGTGACGTCATGCTACTAAACTCACTATTCCGGGAAATATTTAAGTCATTTTTTGATTCTATTATATTGATTTTTAGTTGGCATTTGTACTATTTCAAGGAAATGTTATATTTGTCACATCGTACGTCAACAAAAACACTTATGCATGCAGTGATGCTAACGGACCGCGATATTTTCAACTGCGCATGTGCCGAAAAGCGTGGGTCTATTTAAAATTACAAAGTACATATATATACCATTAAACCATTTCCCTTTCAGGGTAGGCGTGACACTACCCGATTCGGGTAGTGTTTCTAGGTTTTTCTTGTAGTTATAAATAACTACAAGTATGGGCTCACCACACCCACGATGTGCCAACAGCACTCATGTCAGTATTCTTGAATGGTCACCCATCCAAGTACTAACCGCGTCCAACGCTGCTTAACTTCAGTGATCTGACGAGAACTGGGGTTTTCAGCGTGGTATGGCCGTTGGCCTATATATAAAACTTGTAATATTACATTAATAATAAATTATTCAAAGAAATCAGCTATTTCTTCGATTCAATTTAATTAATTTTTAAAAGTAAAAATTTGCTTAAAATATTTATCTGTATTATTATTGACACTATTCATTGATTTCATATAGACCCCCGCTTTTCGGCACATGCGCAGTCAAAAAAGCTGTTTACAGCGCGCGCATCGATACAAGGCCGGGGCAGCCAACGAACGTCGTTTGACAAAAATAACCTGAAGGTCGCGGCAGAGGTGGGGGCCCCTCCAGCCTTAAAATTATCGAATCGTTATTTTTTACGGCCCCTGAAATAGGCGAGACTTCCCCGTGTAGGAATGGTAACAGGGATCCGACCGGGAGCCGGCCGGATAGCCCCAGTTTAAACCGGGCGCTGGCCGGGGATACCGGCCGGGATCCGGCTAAAAACGTCACGGTAAACTGGTCGGATTCCGGCTTTCATACCGGCCGGGATCCGGTCGGGTAATCCGGCCACAGAGCGGTTAAAAAATGTTGCTTCTGGCGAGAAATTGGTAACTTGTTTTGTCTTTTAAGGCTCATCGTAAAGAATACGGCGAACTTTAAATGTCAAATCAAGTTAATAAATTCTCGTGAGGAAATTGAAGAAGAATTTCAACAATTGATGCTAGAATCTGCTAGCAATTGTTTTATTTTGGAAACCACGTGGTGATTTGAGGTTAGGAAGGAAGAAAGGAAAAAAATGAATACACAACACTATAAATTAATTAAAAATACTAATTATCCACGCAGTAAGTGGGGTTTTCGAACTGATTACTGAAATAAGGTTCATTTTAATTATGGATCGCGGTTTTATTTGCGAACTTCGAGGAGACGACACGTGCATTCTCGTTCGAGGTTCGAAACTGAAACTTACAAATGTCTACGCCGACGCCAGCGCAGAAGGCGTCAGACATGGCGGTAAATTTGAAAGTGTACAGACTAAAAATTGTCTGAAAATAGAGAAAATTATAAAAATTGTAATAAATCTGCTGCTGCACATTGCAGAATCGATAACAGTTTTATTTAATAAGTTAAAACTTTTTAAAAAATCAAATCTTTTTTTTAAGAATTCAAAAAGCTAGTTTCTGTTTTGCTGATCTGATAAATCTTTAAATTATACTTTTCAGATAATAATTCATCTAGTATCCGTAAATACGTCTTTGATAATGTAACGGCTCTTAAAAAATGTGTAATTTCTACAAAAAAAAGTATCCTGACCAGTGCCCGGTCGGCTCCCGACCATGAAATCTAACCAGGGTTGTCCCGGCCAGTAACCGGCCGGCTCCCGACTAGATGATTCGAGAAAAATGTAGCCCGGCCGGCTCCCGACCGGTTCCTGGCCATGAAACCCAAACAGGGGTAGCCCGGCCGGGATCCGACCAGAAAACTTGTTGTAGTAGGGCCAACCGGGGCAATTTCTGCACGGGTCACTGTATTAAGAATTAGAAAGGGGACATGATATTAAATTCTTCCTTAAAGATTAAGCGTAAATTATCCCTCAATAAAAATCGTTTGTTAACATTTCTGCCGGTGTCGAAGTAAATAATGTTACTTTTACACCAGCAAGACGTAAATTCTGAGAAAAATTTTGTGATACAAGTACAATTTTACAAAGTTTGAATCAGTCAAGTGAGAAATGGAATATTGAATCAAATCAGTAGGAATTATCACTGATTCACAACGCAATCTCACTGATTCAAATAGCTATAAATGGGTCACTGAATGAAATAAGAAAGGATTTTCACTGATGAACAGTGAATTTTCACTGATGTAAATTCAGAGAGTAGATTCTAGAATCATTCTTGAACAAAACACGAGATTTTCAGATTTTTACCTTACACGGAGAAAAATATGGTGTCCTCACAGAGTAACTAAAACTAAAATTATCAAGTTGCATACAATATGGATGCATTGTCTAATATTTTTATTCACACGTCTTTTATTCAAGTTGTTATTTCCAAATGAAATAGTTGTCACAACCACACGCTTTTAGCTACAGTCTTGTAGCTCCGAGGACCATGCTATTTGTAGCATTTGTAGCTTTTTACTGTGTGGTTGCGGCAACCACATCCTATTAAAAATAAGTTTTACTGCGTGCTTGTAGCAACCACATCTTATTAGAGAGAACTTCCAATATGTGGTTGTGACAACCACAGTATATGCAGGCTGCAATCACACAGTGTGGTTGTGACAACCACAGTATTAGGCTGTGGTAGCTACACATTTGTGATCTTATAACTAGACTCTTGTACAAACAGCTATGTGGTTTTAGGAACCACAGTTGCAGTTGGACCATATTTTAATATTTTGTGTGGTTATGACAACCATATTTATGGATCGTACTTCCATATTGTTTTCTCCGTGTAACAAATATGAAAATGACAAACTTCAAAATAGGTATGAAATGTAAAATCGACACTCCATAAGAATGATATTTCGCACATACACTCCACGTCCGATATAAGAACAGTTTCGGGGAAGGCTTGCACTGGCCTTGATCTTCAATCCGGCGCCTCCAAACGTAAACAGGGCCGTGTGAAACATTTCCTAATATTACGCGATATATGCTCGTGAGTACCCGCGCACTACCCCAAATACAAAAGCAGTTGGATTACCTATTTTCTCCAAATAATTAAACTTAGTTGGCGATTAACCAGGAATTATTTTCAGTGTAGGACATCAGACCTACAGGTTACTGATGATAATATACTGTACAATTAGTTATTTTGTTTGAATCACCAACGAGAAGCAGTTTTTTACATTATGTACAAGATAATTAGGAGCCATACTCGTAAATTAATATTTGAAAATTTGCAAAATAAGGAAGAGAAAAACTACTGAATTAACGGCCACCCAGTACGCATAAGGTAAACGAAAAACTTGTTCGGCTGGACGCTGTTTCCCTATCTCTTAAAAGACAAAGTGTGCCAAAAATGTATTGCATCTGTATGTCTGGTCGAATTAATTGACTGTGCTAATTGCGAAAGCGTTAAAAAAAAGAATGCACGTCCACCGACGAGCAATGCATAGTTGGACCAATCAAGCACTCGATTCGTCAGACAATTTCCCTTTCCTCGTTCCTTTTTTTTCTTGATCTCATCCGTATTTCTCGGATCTTGGACTGCGGATGTTCCACGCGGTTCCGCGTGGATCCGCTGCAATTATTTTTCTCCTTCGTTTAATAGACCCGTGAAAAAATTCAGCTAGCAATTGCATCTTCCGATTCTTCAACGGGAATTACACTAATTCCGCTGCTCTTCAAAAGCCGAACGTGTCTTTAAAAGAGAGAAAAAAAGGCAGAAGAGCAAGAAGAAAAAGGCAGAAAAAGAGGGACAGTATACGCTCTACGTGAATTTTCGTGCATACGCGAGTCATTGAACTTTCGTTCGCTTTTAGCGAGAAAAGAAAATTAAAAAAAAATCGGTGTCATTAAGTTTAACAGCCTTTAAATTCCTTGACTTGTCTCTGCACAGAGAAAAGTGTAGTTTTTGTTACAGCTTGTTTTTTACACCTTAATTCAAGCTTGTTTTTAGATTTAAAGCTAGATTTAAACCCACTTTTGATCTTAAAAGAAGATCGTAAGCCTATTTTTTCAGCATAAAACAAAAACTTTTTGTCTTAAGGGGTTATATCTAGTTATTTTAGGGGATTTTAAAGATTTTTTTTAGCAATGTTAATAACATTTTATTAAACTGAACTACATAGGATCTATTACTATATATTTGTGGGTACCTTTTTATTGAGAAATTTTGAAAACTGGGGTAACACGGCCGCTGCCGCAAGGTACGAATTGACCGTCGGCCCACGGTCGGGCCAACCGTCGGACGGTCGGTCCAACTTTGTGCGCCATTGGTCGGGCCAACCAGCTAAATGATAACGGTCAACCGCCTTTGGCTTCTCAGCGTCGCGTCGGCCCGACATTTGGTCCCATATATGGGCCATCTATTAAGATGATGTCGGCCTAAACTTGGACAAAAATGGGGGGCCGACATTGATTTTTGAAGGTTGGTACTACCCAGGTGGAAATACACCCCTGGCATAGTACTGGCTCAATACAGATTGCCGGAATCCTAGTACTGACTGCATATGGTCCGAATGTTATTTATAATTACAAAAGTGTAAATTTCAAAATTTTTGTTTAATTGTAACACCCACTATTGCTATACTCTAAAGATATAACAAAATAGGTATTCAGAAAATAAATAATAATTGATTGCAAGTATTTTGTCTATAAATGTTAATTCTCCTGCTTAGAATGAATACATATATTACATTTTTAAACAGTATATTACAAATAAAATTTCTAACGCTACGGAGTTTCGAACGTACATCTATACCTGAATCTCTTGCCTAGTTGTCAATGGAAAAACCATCCTCATAAGCCACAGATCAAAACAGATAAGAAAAATAATTTTTTAACTCTTTTTTCTCATTATTTTTTTTTATTATTATGCGGCATCATGCAGATGTAAAATAAATTAACTGTTAACGGGAATATAAATGAAATAATTCTTAAATAAATAATTTAAATCGATTACAATTTTTAGGGTTTCGTAGCCCCGGACTGAAACCCTTAAATTTTTTTTCAAATTTTCTTTCGACAAATTTTTGTTTCCAAATTTTTTTTCAGTTCTTTTTCAACAAATTTTTTTTTTCAACAATTTTTCTTCAAACAATTTTTTTCCAAAAATTTTGTTTTCAATCATTTTTTTTTCAAACAATTTTTTTCAAACTTTTTCTTAAACAATTTTTTTTTGTTCAAAAATTTTTGTTCACATTTTTTTCTTTGGCGCCCACTTTGACTAATTTTTCTTCGTGCAATATTTTGTTTTTTCGCGTTTTAGACCATTTTACAACTCTTGATAATGACGTTTTGCTGTTTAGGTGTTTCAGACTCTTTTACAACGATTAAGAATTACATCAAATGTCAATTTTTCTGAACATTTACAATTTATCGAAATTTCGGTACATATATATGGGTGTGTCACACAAAAATCCAGCTATTCGCACACAAATTTCGGTTGTTTTGAAATAATTAACCAGAGTGTATCCGACGGCCGGCCCATATTTGGGCCAAGGTTTGACCGAGCGTCGGGTGCATCAAGGTGACTTGTGGCTAACCGACTGCTGTATACAGAGTCGGACCGACCGCATTCTTGCGGTCGTACCGACCAATCTGCCACAGTTCATCCGATGGTCGGTCCAAAGTTGGGCCGGCAGTCGGCTTTTCGCCCGCCGCCGACGTCAGTTGCCAACGTCGGTGGGACCATGGCAGCTTGAAGACACCTTAGTCGGCCCAACTCTGGTTACCGTAGATCGGTTACCAAAGTAGGGCCGACTTTGGGCCGATGGTCAAGCTCTGGCATCCGACCGAATTTCGCACCTGGGAAAACACATTTTCTTATTTTTATTTGCAGCGAGCATGATAACTCCGAAACGGATTATCTAAAATTAAAAAACCAACTAGATTTTGTTAGTATATTCCTATACGCAATTCGTGTACAAAGGGGTTTCAAAAAATTTTGATTTAAACAAAAGTGGCGATGATTTTACCAAAAATTTCGACTTTTGAGGTTCCTTAAGTTAGGGTTTTGACCCCAAATAATGGAAATTTTGATCCAAATAAAAATCCCTTCGTTCAAGAACTACGTATAGGAATATACTGATGAAATTTTGTTGGTTTTTTGATTTCAGATAATCCGTTTCGGAGTTATGCTCACAGCAAATAAAAAAACGTGTTTTGCGGCGGCGGCCATGTTCCCCCAGTCTTAAAATTTTTTATATAAAAAAGTACCCCCAAATATATAGTAATAGATCCTATGTAGTACATTTTAATAAAATTTTATTAACATTTCTAACAGAAAAATCTTTAAAGTCGCTCAAAATAACTAGATATAACCCCTTAAAATATACTGATTTTTTAACTCCTAACTTTTTTTCTGTGTGACTATTCACGATTATTCTGAACATAATTGAAATTGTGCAAATTTATATTTTAAAAATTGTTGTACTCATGCAAGAAAAATAACTCTTATCTAATAATAAAAATTTTTTTCTGCAATTTTCCTTATCAATTGTATTTATTGCACTTAAATGTTCTAACAGTGTGATTATATGACTTTACTAGTTTTTTTTAGCAGACTGTCCCCCTATGTAACGCTCTACATAAACTCCCCCTATGTAACGCTTTTAGGGGGACCTTCGTCCTCGACTGCGTGTCACCGAAATTCAAGTATATTATACAGGCATGAATGAAAAAATTGCAGAGTAGTGATACATATCGATCATTTCCAGACCAAGTCGATATTTTCTCGAAACATAATCAGATGGAAATTAAATGTGACGAAAATCAAGAATCTGTAGTTTCGAGAAACGACGGAGACGAGACTATTAACTCGTTCGACTAAAGTTTCGTCTCGTCATGATAAGTATCGTATCTGAAGTTTTAATTTCATCTGACGATATTCTTGACAAATTTAAAAATGCTCGACATTTATGACTACTTCTAAGGTGATTTGACGAATTCTATAAGAGTATTAAGAAGTGGAGAAACTTCTAAAGATGGGAAACCCAGAAAGGTCATTAATTAAAAAAAATCCCTAGCAGGGGTATGAGGATATTGTTAAGCATATGATCACATATTATTTTGATGCCCATTTACGCGGGAAAAATGTAAATTCAAAATCTATCTTTGAGTACCGGATATAAATTAGCGGATGCACGGAAATAAGACTGAATGTTAGAAGTTTAGTAATTCATTTCCATGACGAAATTGTGGGACTGAGGCTTAGTCTTACCATACCATTTCCATACCATTTCCGAAAAAATCAACGTGAAAATAAATTGCTAGACCAAGGCATTTCCAATTGATTTGGGTAATTTGATGAGATTTCAAAGATTTTGAAATACTTTAAAGCATTCCAAGGGAATTCAAAAAGATTCTACGGAATTCTTCTTTTTCTAAATATTAATTTCAGTACTTTTGTGATTTTTAAGGATTTAAAAACATTTTATCCATGCATTCTGGCTGAAGATTAAAAAATTTAAGCTCTTTTGGTGAAAATTAATGATATCTCTTAAAATTGAACTATTTATGCTTACCGGTGGAGAGAGGGAGGGGGCGGGGGGATTTCGCACATTTTTATTTAACGATTTTTGCTTCA
>CAKNYM010046529.1:43641-84516 GCA_932195095.1 Andricus curvator
TATATATATATATATATATATATATATATATATATATATATGTTTCGCAGGACTATTTTCCTTTCTCAGTTTTGAAACACAAAATATCACGGAATATATATATAATATCAAAAATCTACTCACAAAAATTCATAAATTTCACAGCATTCCAAAGAATTTTAAATACTTATTATAGGTACTTCCAAAACTTTAGAAGTTTTTCTTTTCAATATTTCAGAGTCTTGATAATAGTCCGACCGAATGTTCAATCTATATTAATAATTATTAAAAAAAAAAAAACTTTGCTTCCTTACCTAGAGGTAGGGCGGGAATGGGCAGATGGGAACATATGAACTCCTATCTAATACAACGCTGCTGAAGGCTGGTGACCTTCTCAGCATAAATCACCAACCAATTGAGATTCTCGGTTTCCATTCCTTGCCCCCCCCCCCAACCCCGCAGTAAAAGAAGTTTTGGTGGGACTGACGTTACAACTAGACTCTCCACCGTACGAAGAATCATTACTTAACTTGGACATGATTTCGACTCGCAGAACAAATTTCGCGCATACAGGTGATAGTTGGGTGTACAGTCTAAACATGATTAATACAAACAATAAAGTAGCCTCGGAATAGACTGAAACCTTGATTGACGAAATGCATACACACGGTAAACGTAAAGGTCGAGCTTCAGGCGATGAATGGAGACTGGGTGTTTGGAATGCTAGAGGAGTGAATGATCTTAAAGTAAGAGAACTGCGAGAAACTATGCATTCAAGGAAACTAGATATCCTATGTGCACCTGAGACGAAGAAAAAGGGTTGCGAAAGTAGAAACATAGAAAATGGGGTGTTCAAAGGCGGTTTCGAAATATGGTCAGGAGTAGATAGTGGATCACATGCTGGTCAAGGGGTCGGTTTAATTATCAATGAAAAAGCAAGACAGCATCTCAAAGATCAAGGATATGTATCGCCCATATTGCTGTGGGTTAGAATGACGGTAGGAATCAGAAGATTATTTATCATAGCGTGCTACGCTCCAGTTGATAGTAGTAGTATACCATTAAGCCATTTCCCTTTCAGGGTAGGCGTGGCACTACCCGATTCGGGTAGTGTTTCTAGGTGGATAGTTTCTTGTAGTAAATAACTACAAGTGTGGGCTCACCACACCCACAACGGGCCAACAGCACGCAGTATTCTCGAATGGTCACCCATCTAAGTACTAATCGCGCCCAACGCTGCTTAACTTCAGTGATCGGACGAGAACTGGTTTTTTCTGCGTGGTATGGCCGTTGGCCATACCAAAGTCAAAGACGCCTTCTGGGACACTTTAAATGATACAATAAGTACTTGCGATCAAGGTGAAAAAATAATTCTGCTAGGAGATATGAACGGATGGGTCGACGTCCAACGCCAGGATACAGATACAAAAAGTGTGCTAGGTAATTTTGGGGATCCAACAAGAAAAAATTATAACGGGGAAAAATTAGTTAGCTTATGCTTAGAAAAGGGCCTATTTATTACCAATACTTGGTTTCGACATTAAATGATCCACACGTACACCTGGTGTAAAGCAAATAACCGCAGTATAATTGACTTCGTTATTGCGGATGAAAGACTAAGAAAACTAGTCGAAGATACAAGAGTCATGAGGGGTTCCGAATGCAATACTGATCATAACCTTTGAGTCTCCAAAATAAACTTAGGGCGGGGATGGAGAAGAAAGAGAACAAAAAAAATGAAACAAACGCGAATAAAGATTGAAAATTCACAGAAACCGGAAGTGCGAATAGAGTTTCAAAATAGGTTAAACTAACGCATTGATAGGGCAACTCGGGAAGCGCTTACAAGCAATAAATATATAGAGGGCGCGCGGACTTTGTTACGGGATATCATTCTTAAAACTGCAATTGAAGTGTGTGGTACGGCATTGGTAGGAAGAAAGTCTGGTGATGCGTGGTGGAATTATGAAATTCAAGCAGCCCAGCAAGAAAAGAAAAAAACGTACAAGAGAACATTAAACATCACAGGGCTTACGATGAGGAGAGAAATAGACTTAAAAGCGATTACAGACACAGAAATAGGGAAGTTAAACGACTAGTCAAGGAGAGTAAAGATAAAATCAGAGCAGAAGAAGAGAAGAAAATATAAAACGGCTTCGAAGGAATTATGAAACTATTATTTAAATTGATAAAGGAAAGTAAAAGTACAGAGTTTGTCAGTATGAGAAACAGCAAAGGTGAAATCCTATATGACATAGACGGGATAGCAGACGCTTTAAAAGACTCTTTTAAAGAATTATTAGGAGGTGAAGATATAGGGCAACAGAACTGCGACATAGAACATAATGCATTAGAAAACCCAATTGAAAAAGTATGTTTCACTGAAGTTAAAAATATAATTAAGAACTTAAATAACGGTAAGGTTGCTGGTGTAAACAGTATTAGCGCTGAAATGCTTAAATACGGTGGCGAGTACATACCTCACAGGTTGTGCGAATTGATAAATTTATGTATCGAGATGGGAGAAATCCCAGAGGATTGAAGAAAAGCGATTATCTTACCAATATACAAAAGAAAGGGAGATAAAAGCAACTGCAGTCATTACAGAGGTATCAGCTTACTAAGTGTCGCATGTAAAATATACTCAAAAATTCTTATTCGTAGGGTCATGAAAATTACAGAAGAAAATATATGGAAAGTTCAAAGTGGATTTATGCCAGGAAGATCATGTACAGATCAGATATTTAGTTTAAGACAGATCACAGAAAAAAGCTCGAGAGTAGGAAAGAAAGTTTTCTATGCATTTGTTGACCTAGAAAAAGCATTTGACAAGGTAAATAGAAGTAAACTTTGGGAAGTCCTTAAAGAGTACGGAGTCAATGAGTGGCTCCTACAAGCACTAACAACAATATATACAGGTAGTAAAGCGAGTGTAAGGGTAAATGGGAAACTGAGTGACTGGTTCCATATTATGCAAGGCGTGAAACAAGGATGCGTTATGTCCTCGTGGCTATTTATCATATTCATGGATAAGTGTCTAAGAACTGCACTCTTCGACGAAGAAGGTGTAGATCTCCAAACAGTCAAGGTACGTGGGTTAGCTTTCGCAGATGACAAGATTGTTATGGCAGAATCAGTCGAGGACTTGCAAAGAATGTCGAATAAACCTAATACAAGCATGAAGAACATGGGCCTCAAAATTAACGTAAACAAAACAAAAATCATGGTGTTTGAAGGAAAAACTGAGAAAACAATGTGCAACAATGTCCTAAATGATGAGAGATTAGAACAAGTTGACAAGTACGTAGATCTGGGTAGCCTATTCACGAGTGACGGAAAAATTGTTGGGGAGTTAGACAGGCGCATAAATAAGGGTAAGCAGGTTATCGGTAGAGCAGGGTCCATACTCAGAAATAAAAAAGTATCAAAAAAAGATAAAATGGCCATACATAATTCTATATTCGTACCGACTGTACTATACGGTAGCGGGACATGGACGTATCAAGCGAAGGACAGGAGTAAAGTTAACGTGATTGGCATGAAACCATGCGCACAATATGCGGGAAAACACTGATGGACAAAGTCCGAAACGAGATAATCCTCAAAGAATGTGGTGCAAAAGAGACAATAGTTGACACATGGGAAAGAAATCAGTTAAGATGGTTCGGTCATCTGGATAGAATGAAAGATGAACGACTAACCAAACAAGTGTATAAAGGTAAAGTAAATGGCAGAATGCGCAGAGGTAGACCGCCGAAAGAATGGTTAGAATCTGTGAATGAGACACTAATCCGAAGAGACATAAGAAGCCATAGAAACACGAGAGCTTGCATGACGAAATGCATGGACGTGAAGGAAGCTAGAGTATTATGCCAGGACAGAAAAGTGTCGCGACAAATAGTTTCTAAACAGAGTGACAATAGAGTGAATGCCGCCTGCAACAAAGACCTTGGATACTAATGGGCCCGAGTGGGGCGCTTCACATGATGAATTTTGTGAGGTTCTTCACTTGGGGTGATCGCTAAAGAGATTGATCAGCAACGTGGGTCGGAGCAGTGTTGCGGAATGAACGTGTCATTTAAATAAATAGCACGAGAATTCCAGATCAATCTAAAATATATATACCAAATGCACAGAAAACTTTCTTTCCTACTCTCAAGCTTTTTTCTGTGATCTGTCCTAAGCTGAATATTTGATCTGTACATGATCTTCCTGGCATAAAACCACTTTGGACTTCCCATATCTTTTCTCCTATAATTTTCATTACCCTACGAATAAGTATTTTTGAGTATATTTTACTTACTGTACTTCATAAGCTGATACCTCTGTAATTACTGCAGTTGTTTTTATCTCCATTTCTTTTGTATATTGGTACGATATTCGCTTTTCTCCAATTGTCTGGGACTTCTCCCATCTCCATACATACATGCATACATGCATAGATTAGCAGTTCGAACTCGAAAGTTCATTGCCTCACTACCTGATTCGGGTAGTGTTTCCAGGTGGATATTTACTACCAATGTGAGCCCACTACACCCACGACGGGCCAACAGCACGCATTATTCCTGAACGGTCACCCATCCAAGTACTAACCGCGCCCAACAATGCTTAACTTCAGTGATCTTACGAGAACTGGTGTTTTCAGCGTGGTATCGCCGTATTGATACATAAATTTATCAATTCGCACAACCTGTGAGGTATGTACTCGCCACCGTATTTAAGCATTTCAGCGCTAATACTGTCTACACCAGCAGCCTTACCGTGTTTTAAGTTCTTAATTATATCTCTAACCTCAGTGACACCGACTTTCTCAATTGGGTTTTCTAATGCATTATGTTCTATGTCGCAGTTCTGTTGCCCTATATCTTCACCTCCTAATAATTCTTTAAAAGAGTCTTTTAAAGCGTCTACTATCCTGTCTGTATCATATAGCATTTCACCTTTGCTGTTTCTCATGCTGACAAACTCTGTATTTTTACTTTCCTTCATCTGTTCTTGATGAGTAAATTTTGTGATTCTTTTTTTTGCGTGTAAGCCGGCTGATTCGAGACTGCATTAAAGAAAGAAGAAATTATGCATGGAACTAATTCAAAGTTTGTTTCAAGCTTTATGACTTCCGCGAATGTATTCAAAATCGTGCAAGGTTTAAAGGATGGGAAATGCATGAAGTTTCCGATTCAGGAAATTCCTACTAATAGATATGAAAATGCTCTGCAGCATATGTGCACACACTTCATATCCGATGAACCTTTGTCTATGAGCATGAGTAAGTAATATAATAAGTAAGTTATATTGAAAATATTATTCCAAAGTTTTGATCAACTTGATTTTTTTATTGTACAACCGCAATTTAGATCTCTCAGTATATATTGTAGGAAATATAACTTATGCTAAAAGTCCAATGATTGGAAATTCAACATTCGATGGACATGCCATGAGTCACGAGTCTATTAACTATAATAGAGCATTCTATCATTACGTCACACTCATTGGATAAGGGCCCATCCATAAACTGCGTAACAGGTTGGGGGGGGGGGTTGTAGTACATTGTCGCGCTCTCATGCATAGGGGGGAGGGCAGAGTAACATGATACTGTTACATAATATTTTTAACAAATCAACCCTATACAAAATGCATATATCCAAAATTATAGTATAACGTTCAACTTCAGTAATTACAATAAAATATTGTAATAAAGTTATAAATTCTCCAATATCAATATAATTAAATTAGCATTTTGATATTTACCCTTCATTCTGTAGAAAAATATTCATAAGAACAAAAGCATTTTTTACGATTTTTGAAATTACAACTACCCTTAAATTTATTCAACATTTTTATGTGTCCTTGGCTTTACACTACTTACTAAATATACCTTTAGATTTGTTTATCAATTTTACTAGATTTGACGACAGATTAAAAAGGGAAGTACAAATTAGTAAAGAATTCCAATCTCATGCAATTTAAAAAAAAAATAAAGTGTGAAGTGATTTGATAAAGATTTGATAAAATTGTATAATCTCGTTTCATTGTATTTTAATTAGCGTTCATTATGATCGCAATCGTTCTTCAAGTACTATAAAATATCATTAATTATCATAAATTAAGATAAATATTAAAATAACTACATCGGCTTTCATACCATTTTAATTTTAATTTTGAACGGCTTTCAGTAATCTGTGTACAGATTACTGTTTAAATATGAAATTTTGTCCCAGCAAAAATTAGAACCAAAGAAATAAATTAATAAGTTAATTTATGATTTTATATCGTAGTAAGATGTTCTGAAAAGATATACATTCAGAGAAAGATACTTTGATTCAAAGAAAATTTCTTTGAATCAAAAGAAATATATTCATCGTCTCTAAGTCAAAGAAAAGTTTATTCGATTCAAAGAAATGTCTTTGATTCAACGAAGTGATTTTCGGTTTCAATACAAACTTGTCTTTCATTTAAAAAAATTTCTTCATTTTGAAGTTATTATATTGTTGGTTAAATGATGTTTCCCATTTTCGACACTGCTCCATCTTCAAGATATTTACAATTGAAAATTCGCCAAATTGTTTAGTTTCGAATGTTTATAGTGTGAAATCTATGTCATTTTTATTTTTTTTTCCAATTTTAAAGATTTTCAATTGAAGGCTCTCCACGAAGGAGAGTATACTTCGTGATATACTCTGTTCACCGAGAGAACGAATTTCTGAAACAACGATATTTCGTACTCTGCGCGCAGCTTGTCAAAGAAGGAGAATCGTCAGCGTGAGCATTTGGCTGGAAAGTCCTTTAATATTTATGGCCTATTGTAACTCACGTACGGTCCGCTCATCTGGCCCTCAGTGAGGATACAAAAAATTCAGGAAAACACTTGGGTCAGTCTATTTGAAAAAAATTGTGTCCTCCTTTAACAGCGATTGGCTGTGGACCGAACGAAAAAAAATTGGTTGACGCATTCATTCATAAAACATTGCGCGACCGAATTCGTTCTCTCGATGAACAGAGTATATATATATATATATATATATATATATATATATATATATATATATTATAGTTGTTATCAATTATCATAACTTCGGTTTCGGTTTCGATTCCTTTGGAATAGAACTGAAGGGCCTATGACAAAGCCACCGAACGCGTCCTCGGGTTGAGGATAGAGGCTCCCTGTACCAAGGGTTTCTGCTGAATATGCTTACAATGATTAATAAGCAGTCACGGAAAATTGTCCAGGGATGGTTCCGAAGGAATAACCCCTACGCGAAGGCGTAACAACACGCGGGGCTCTACAAGGATGGACGAACCCTTTTCCCTAGCTGCTCGTGGCAACAACAAGGATAACACCAAACATAGTTGTAGGAAGTGCGGTTCAAAACAATCGAACGCGCAGAGCACCCGAACAATGGGTCGAACAACAATGTCCACTACCCTAAAGTTGGGGACTCAGGGACGACCTGCTAGAGTGCTATGATAACAGTATGGCCTCTGAACGAAAAGGTTACATGGCGCGACTGCATGCTCTGTGTTGCGAGAAACACCCAGAGCTCTCGGATTTTTCGCAAAAACGTCTGCGAAACCGTGCCGAGGACCTCCGGAAGGGGTTATATAAGCGGAACGCCTACACAACTGCAGCCAGAACAAGCCGGCAACAGAGAAAGAGAGGCGACACTGAGACCAACCTCGAACAGGCATCCAATAGAGGAAGAACGATGCTGCAAGACACGGAGAAACATCAACATTCAGGTTTCTCCCAAGCCCAAAGACCTGACTGAACTGGATGATGAGCTTCGTGGAGATTTTTCCGAAGAATCCGACCTCTGGACTATCAATTGTAGTGTGTACAATGCAGCCAAAAATTTGGCAGATGCAAACCGTAGAACAAAACCAACGGTTGATTATAAGACCAAAAGACGAATGCATCAACTTAGCACAAAGATAGGCTGGGCAAGACAGTACGCGTCCCACATTCAGCGTGTGATTGACTACATAACATATGGCAGGACTTTCACTGCCAAGGTTCGACAGTTCGCGCGCGAACTGCGGATCCGTCATCACACAATCAACAAGTCAAAGCTTCTGACCATCAGGCAGCATATTGTTGACAAAATACGAGTACTATCTAACGCTAGGAGAAGTCTAGAGCGGAGACAGAGGTGGGTCAGAGAAAATCAACAGTCTTTGTCTGACCCATCTCGACTCTTCCAAGACCCTCCAGTTACTGTCGACTATCCGCCCAAACCAGAGGAGGTCGAAGCATTTTGGAGAGAAGTCTACGAAGTCCAACATCCACTTGAAGAAGGCTCAAAGAACATAAATAGCTGCAAGGAGCTGTGCAATGCCCTCATAACAGCTGAGGAGGAATCTGGCCCGAATTTTCACCTCATATCTAAAGTCGGAAGAGCCTATTCCGGGGTAGTTGGTGGAAGGGCGCACAGTGCTCCTGCCGAAGACGGGCAACTTAGCTGACCCTAAGAATTACAGGCCAATAACTTGTCTGAACACACTGTATAAGATCTTCACAGCTATCCTAAATGATAGGATTGTTCGGACAATTGGACCTGTGTGGCGAGAGATGTATGAACAACGAGGCTCAAAGAAAGGCGTAGCAGGATGTCGGGAGAACTTGCTCATCGATAGATGTGTCTGTAAAGACGCAGCATCCTATCAGCGATTCCTGTCGATGGCCTGGATTGATTACCGGAAAGCTTTCGATTCAACCTCCCATAGACTTATCATCTCTCTGTTGGAAAGCCTAAAGGTTCATCCACACATCGCGAGGTGCATAGAGACATTAATGCCGCTTTGGAAAACCAGATTTACTATCTCATCTGGAAAACATCGTGTGATCACTAACAGTATCACCTTTTAGAGAGGTATGTTTCAGGGCGACACCATGAGCCCTCTCCTCTTTTGCCTCACATTATTGCCACTATCTCTCGCACTTCGCCATTCCGAAGGGTAACTCTGCGGCAAACCTGGAATCCAAAAGCATAAGGTCACTCATGTATTTTACATTGATGATCTTAAGATCTATGCTAGGAATCAAGAGGAACTACATCTAGCTCTAAAAAATTGTCAAAGGGTACACTCAAGAGATTGGAATGGAGTTCGGGTTAGAGAAATGCGCCAAGGTTAATTTGAAAAAAGGAAAACTTAATGGCATCCCCGAAGATCCTGAGCTCGTTGACAGAAGCGCTATACGACACCTTTGCGCTGGAGAGACCTATACATACCTGGGCGTGCTACAGAGCCGCATTCAGGACGTGACATCTATAAAGGATACTCTCCGATGCAGATACAAACGTCTCATCCGACGGATATGGTCTTCCGAACTGTCGGCGAGGAACAAGGTATCTGCAACGAACATGCTTGCCGTCCCCGTAGTACTCAATTTATTTGGAGTAGTTCCATGGACGAAGGACGAGCTCAGATCCCTCGATATCGGGTCCCGAAAGGTTATGCACATGAAGAAAAGCATGCACCTTAAGTCTTCTGTTCCACGACTTTACATCTCACGTCGTCAAGGTGGTCGCGGAATACTGAATCTTGAATGTCTTCACAACAGGATTATTCTGGGTACAGCACATATAGTCGCAAAAGGACAAGACCCTGTTCTTAAAATGGTCAGGAAACACGAAGAAGTGGGCAAAGGTGCGTTTCTGTACAAAGCAGCGGAGGAGGCTGCTGAAACACTCGGCCTTGACTTCAATATTAGGGGCGAGAAAAATCCATCAAATCTTATCTTTCTTGAATAATCACTCCTGAAGGCCCGGATTAAGAAAGCACAGGAGAAAAACTTCCATGAACAGCTCCTCGACAAGAGGATGCACGGCATCTTCCACAGAAATGTGGAAGATCAGTCGATGTCGTCTGAGCTAACGTTTGCTTTCCTTAGATCACCCGGATTGAAGTCGGACACGGAGGGCTTCATTTTGGCATGTCAAGACGGTGTCATTTCCACTTTAGCATACCATCGCCACATTTTGAGCCAAGACATTCCCGATGATAGCTGCAGAGCGTGTCATGCACACCCCGAGCATCTAGGACACATACTATCTAGTTGTCCAACTCATGCGGGAACGATCTACATCCAAAGGCACAATGCGGCACTAAGAGTGCTTTATTACCATCTCTGTCACTCTTATGGCATTAGCCCAAATACCTCTCCGCTAAACGCTCCTAGAGAAATAGAGTCAATTGTCGAAAATGAGAAGTGCCGCATATACTGGAACTTCATATTCTCGACAATTGTTTCTGTTGCGCACTCGAGGCCTGACATAGTTCTCCTTGACTTCGAGAAACGAACCATGTTCGTTATCGAATTTTCGGCACCAGCTGACAAAAACGTCTCAGCCAAGGAGAAAGAAAAGAAAGAGAGATATAAAGACCTTATGAGGGAGTTGCGACGGTTATACCCGGAATATTCTGTTAAGCTAATCGTCTTGATCATCGGCGCTCTTGAAGGTGCCAAGGTTTCACTGGTTAACAGCCTGAAAAGCATCCCTGCGTGTCAACAAAATGCTGAGACACTTGCGGGGAAAATGCAGAAGGCGGTCGTCCTTGGGTCGCTCCGTGTCCTCAGGGTGCACGAGACTTTTGCCGGATCATCGTCTTGAGTTCGTCGCAGACTGTAACCACCTATCTCACGGTCGTGAGACGTGATTACAGCTGAAATTTTACCGCGATTTCGCTGGGAGCGGGTGCAATTTTTCAGATTGGCACCCGCTCCCGGCGAAATCCTGCGGTTGTCCTTATGACAAACTTTTAACTATATATATATATATAACCAGCCATCTCACGGTTGTGAGACGTGGCCATAGGTGTGATTTACCGCGGTGCTACTGGGGGCTATTGACATTTTTTGGATGGCAGTTGCTCTTAGTGGGACCCTGCGGTGGTTGTTTAACTTTTTTTTTAAATTATATATTTCTATATCTATTATTTCTATTATATGTATTTCTATTTTCAAAGTATATTTCTTCGAAAAAATCGTAACATAGTCGTGTTTGATGTCAAATTAATCAGTAATAGACGAACATATATAATATGTAATCAGATTTCGACTTTAGCTATTCATTAAAGAACGCTAATTAGCATTAGCGCGTCAGAGTGGCAAAAGAACGCTCCCGCGAGCTATCCGATCTACTAGAGCACATCTGTCGCATTCCTCGGAAAAAACGAGGCGAGAAACGAGAAAGGACGCCACGAGACGAGGAAGAATGAGACGAGGCAAAACGAGACGAGGAATACCGAGACAGCAGGTATGGCTCGTCTCGTCCCGTCTCGTTCCTCGGGATTTCTCGCTCGGTGGCAACACTAACTGGCTCCCACTAGAACCGCGGGAAATCACACATATGGCTACGTCTCACGACCGTGAGATGGGTGGTCACAGGGCTCGATGAAATTACAACGACAGGCCGGCAAAACCCTCGTGTGGCTTGAGGACATGAAGCGACCCAAGGATGACAGCTTTTTGCATCCATCTCGCAAGAGCCTTGGCATATTTTTGGCACGCGGGTATGGCTTTAAGTTTACGAACCAGTGATTGTTTCGCACCTCCGAGAGCACAGATCACGAGGACAATTACTTTAACCGAATATTTTGGGTACAGCCGTTGCAGCTTCCTTTTAAGGTCTTGATACCTCTCCTCCTTTTCCTTCTCCTTGGCAGTGATGTTGTATTCGGACGGAGCCGAGAATTCGATCACGAATATAGTTCGTTTCTCGAAGTCTTGGAGAACAATGTCAGGCCTCGAGTGTGCAGCGGAGGCTGTTGTCCAAAAATCGTAGTTCCAGAAATGTTGACATCTGAGAAAAGCAAAAGTTTGCTCCATCGACAAGGACTCTTTTTCTACATTTCTGTTAACGTTTCCGTGCATTTTCGGAAATTTTCTGCCTCTGCTTTCTTTACTTCGGCTTTTAGAAGTGAAGCATCTAGATGGAGTAATGCACTCTCCCACTTCTGAAGTTAAAATTCAGGCCAAGGGTCTCGGCCGCCTGCTCCGCGGCTTTGTAAAGGAGCGCTCCTTTGCCAATTATCTCGTGTTTCCTGACCATTTTTAGGAGAGGATCTCTGCCATTTGCAACGATGTAAGCTGTACTTAGAAGAATTGGGTTATGAAGACATTGGAGATTCAGAAGCCCGCGTCCGCCTTGACGGCGTGAGATGTATAATCGCCAAACTGACGAATTGATATGCAAGCTCTTATGCATATGCATGATCTTACGTGTAGTGATATCAAGGGCCGTAAGCTCGTTCTTCGTCCATTGAACCATCCCAAACGAGTAGAGTAGAACCAGGACGGCAAGCATGTTAGTCGCAGATACCTTGTTAAACGCCGACAGATTTGAAGACCAAATCTGTCGAAGAAGATGCTCGTATCTGCTTCGGAGAGACTCCTTCACTGATGTTACGTCCTGAATGCGGCTTTGAGGCATGCCCAGGTATGTATAGGTCTCTCCAGTGTCAAGATGTCTAATAACATTTATATCCACAAGATGAGGGTCATTGGGAACGCCAATAATCTTTCCTTTCTTCAGATCAATCTTGGCACATTTGTCCAATCCAAAGTCCATACCAATCTCTCCTGTGTACTTCTTGACGATATTTAAAGCACTCTGAAGTTTGCTTTTACCAGAAGCATAGATCTTCAGGTCGTCCATATAAAATACATGAGTGACCTTATGCTCGCGATGATTAGTGTCGCCGCAGAGGTATCCAAGAGATATTCGTAGTGCATCTCACTATGTGTGGATGAACCTTCAAGCATTCCAACAGACAGATGATAAGTCTATAAGCAGTTGAATTGAAAGCTTTCCGGAAGTCAATCCAGGCCATTGACAGGACGCGCTGATAGGCTGCTGCGTCTTTGCAGACGCACCTGTCAATCAGCAGGTTCTCTCGGCAGCCTGCTACACCATTTTTCGAGCTACGTTGTTCGTACATTTCTCTCCACACATGCTCAATTCTTCGAACAATCATGTTGTTTAGGAGAGCTGTAAAGATTGTATACAGTGTGTTAAAACAAGTTATTGGCCTATAATTCTCTCGGTTGGACAAATTGCCTTTTTTTGGTAGGATTATAGTGCGTCCTAACACCAGCTCTGCAGAATGGGCGTTTCCGACTTCAAAAATGAGGTGAATATGCGGGCCAGATGTTGATGGGTAGAAGTAAACTTCTTCCACCAGAACTTTTTTATAGCATCTGGTTCTGTAGCGGAAAAGTTCTTTGTACCCCTAAGTGCTTCTTTCACATCTTCGGCAGTAATTGATGGACATTCCTCCTTAGATATTATGAGGTTGTCGCAAAACTCCTTGAAGCGGGTGATATTATCAGTATCTTCTTTCAACTCCAGTCTTCTCGGGATCTTGTATACCTCTCTCCAAAAAGTCTCTACCTCGTTGGGCTTGGGTGGATTTTCGACAGAAACAGGGAGATCGCTGAAGAGGTCGGACTCTTGCGAGATATCTTCCGCGGTTGGCCTTAATATCGCTTCCCCATCTTCGTCTTCAGCTTGTTCAAGCAGCGGTTGGGGATGCGCTCCGCGTACATATACATTTTTCCAGAGGTAGGCACGTTGATTTCGCAATGATTGAATCGAAACGTGCTGAAACTCTGGAAGATTCTGGCACCACAGAGTGTGCATACGTGCCATAAAGCCTCCGTGAACAGGAATAATGCTGCCATCTTAGCAGTCTAGCAAGTCATCCTTGAGTTGATTCGTTCACTCAACGTGGGCGTTTCGCCGGTTCGTCGTCGTATTTCCATCTAAATTATTTTCAGCACCCCGAACTCTAGGGTGATCGGCACTGCTTGCTGACCCACTGTCGGGTGCTCTGCGCGTTTGATCGTTTTGAATCGCATCCACAACTTTTTGGTGGTTTGGTGGGGTCAATGTTGTTCCTACGAGCAGCTAGGGAAAGAATTTTTCCATCCTTGTAGAGCCCCGCGTGCAAGGATTCCTATGGATTCATATGGTTTTCGACGAGATCTACAACTTTTGTGAACAACATGTTTTTCCAAAATCAATATTTTTCGAGATTTAAAAAAAAAATGTTTTTTTAAAGTCAAAATTATCAATAACTTAATTTATATTGATCCGCGCCAAAAATCCTTTTAGTGCGTTCAACTAGGGTCTAAAAGGAATCCCTATGCCAAGTATCAAGTCAATATTCTTGGGTGACCTTTTCGGAAGTATATCCCAAAAGGCTGTGCTAGGCGGCTCAAAGTATATCAACAGTTGTCATATTAAAACCAAAATGTCAAACTCAAAAAACATACAAGATCCAAAACTAATCAAATTTCGAAAAACCTAATATTATTTAGCAATATTTCATTTTAAAATTGTAGTTTGGGACAGGTGCGTGACAAGACATTTCGCGTACTTTTTTATTTATAATACCTAAACGAAGACCTCGAAAATTATGAAACTTTATTGAAATGTGCTTTGGTATAAGTATTTTACTGATATCATTTCAGAAAAAAATTATTATTCAAATCCACTTCAAATTCTGGACATTATATTTTTTCTGCTAGATTGCAAAATCGCAAATGGCGGAATTAGTAATCAATAATTGAATAAATGGCATATAAAATTGGAAAGCAGAAAGATAGCACAATGTTCTCACCACTTATGCTCTGTAAACTGTAACGATAGAATACTCGATTAACTTGGAAAATTTTGAAAAGACTGAAGAGACTTAAAGACTTAAGGGAAGACTTCTTGGCACCTATATTATTCCAATTATTGGCAAGCCAAAGACTGAAGTGAACTTATTTAATTTCTGATAAATATTTGATTGCACTTTGTAATTAATACATACAATATACGTAAAAATGATGACAGAATTAAATTAATTATAGCAAAACAAGCTAAACAGTCAAGTATTACCTATTAAATTAGAGAAAGGTGCCACTAATGGGGGGGGGGCAACAATTGATGCTCTTACTCTTGTAGTCTACATAAATTTCAAAACGAAAGTTAGCTTTATCTGCGTTTTCTGTTCAAGTAGAAGTAAATTTTTTTTTTAATAATACTGAAAAATATTTTTCCACACTCCATTGAGCGGTGTATCCACATTTTTAATTTTATTTTATTGAAAATCATTAAAAAAAGTCATCGAATTCGGTAACACGAAAATCATACAATGTAAATTTCGCAAAATGTTATTAACTTACGCACAATCAAGATTCTTGTACTTTTGTTAACACTTACACAAGAAGAAAAGCATGACTTTTATTTGTTTTTAAAATTTTTAAAGTGATTTTTTTCGAGTTAAATCCTATAATATGATTGCTACCGAGTGCAAATAAAACTACGGGACAAACTTTTAAACATAACTGAGCACCTTTAGAACTAAAATACTTATCTCGATTCATAATTTTTAGTAGTATTAAACAAATTATTCGTATAAGAATAAATCATTCACAACATTCTTTTGGCATTAATTTCTCAATTTTTTTGTTTTTTAAATTTCTCATTTCTAAACAAAAGCAACGAAATTTTTCAAACTTTGCTAAAAAATACTTCGAGGTGAGTAGTTTATCCTAGTATTATTCAAAAAATCTATTAAAGCATGGAAATGGGTAAAACAGTCGGGACTTAAATGTTGCAACAACCCAGTTATACAGTAGTTTTTAAAACTTCTCAGCCAAATTTTATTTGTTTTCAAAAGTTCATCCATATTTTCAACTCCAATATGATAACTTTTGTAATTTTCGATTCACGACCCGAAAATAAAAAATAAAACGAATGTTTAAGTTATCAAAACTTCATTATGCTATGAATGTTATCTATTTCCACATACATGAAAGATGATTCTTTGGCAATAAAAGAGTTTCGAGAAATATTGCTAAGTCTTTTAGATCACGGTATGAGCATTGGGGCATTTGACAAAAATTCTAATGAGGAAAAACCAAAACTTGTAGCTGTTAATATTCTGTACTTCAGAGAAGGGAAAAAATATCGTGCGTTCAAGAAACATTTGGTAAGGTTTGCTGGTAGAAATGTTAAAAGGTTCAAATAGAAAAGTAAACAGTTTTAAAATAAATTAACTTTATAGCAATAATCGAATCTATTTTCAGGAGAATGTAACATCAGAAACAGTGTTAAATTTAAGGAAAGCCTTAGGCGAAACAAGTGCTGGTCTAGATTTCAAGAAAATTTACGGAACTGACGAGTTTCTATGCAGTTATGGTCTTAATACAGAGCCACAATTTCGTGGAATGTCACTTGGTTACCACCTACTTCTTGCAAGGCAAGAATTACTCAAAAAAAATATTTTACTATAATGAATATAAAGTTTCTTTTATTTCTAATTCATAGGTAAAAGTTTTTAATTCATAAAAAAACACATTTCGAAAGTAAAAAATTTCAAATTTTATATTTCAAATTTGTAAATGGATTTCAAATTCTAAACGTGTAAGAATTTCAAACAGCAGATTATATAACATATCACGTAGGTATGATTTGACATTTTAGTTTAGCATTTCTAAATTGTCATTCAAAATTTTGAAGCACTATATATATTTATAAGATATGTAAGCAGATGTAAGTATAATTTATTTTAAAATTAAGAAAAGTTATGTAATAAAATAATTACAGTTCTCTGATATAAATTGGTAGCAGGATAATAGGATAAGTCAATTTAATTTCTTCAACTTCATTAATAATGGAGCTTTTCAATTTTCAGAGATGAAATTGAAAAAAAACACGGAATTTCGGCAACATATTCTAATTTTACCTCACCGAGAGCAGTTAAATTAGCAGAACGAGCCGGATTCACGCTACTGTCAGAAAAATTATTAGACGAGATTTTGGATGAATATGGCAAAATGATCATTCCTAACTGCAAAGGACAATTCTTAAAATGTATGGGCAAACGCCTTACAATAAAAAAACAGAATAAATAATTAAGCTTATAAAATTACCTATCTCAAAAATAAAAACACCAAAAACCCTGACACCAAATACAATCAAAAAGTTCATGTAAACCACAAAATTGCTCTTAACTCAAAAAAATCACTCGCACTCTACAGTTTAAAATAGTATCTGATAAAATGTTGCACGTGTAACATTTTATGTTAGTCTCACATTATTATTTTACTTTATGCTGCCGTAAATAATTATGTCATACATATGCAGCGGGGAAGAAAAACGATAAAGTAAGAAATAAGACTAAATAAAGAAGATCTTTTTCTTTTGCAAGCGATCCAAAGAGGCTGGGAGAGAAGACACATTTGTCACGTTAGGACCGAATGAACCTTAAACCTGTTCTAACTATAGGGCGACATCTGAGGAAGCAAATTGTTTGCGGGATGAGAAGCAGGTGTGATACAAGGACTCGGCCACCAACTTTGTACTCTCGACAGGTTACTCGATCAGGATATATCTATATTCTATATTTAGGGTGATTCAAAAAATCATTTTCAGTATTTTCACAAAATCCAAAAAATTATTGTTCATTCCGAGGGATAAATCGAAGACTTTTTGGACCAGCTAATTAGAAGCATAATTGAGGCCCCTTCGGCAGAAGAAGCATGATTTGGAAAATGCTACTTAAATTGGTATCCACATGGCGATTCCCTCTTTGAATTCCGACGACCAAATTGCTCTGTCAACACTCGAGAAAAGAAAACTCTTCAGCAAATCTGGAACTCGTTAGAAAGAGACCACGGGGATTCGTAAAGCTGTTAGGAATTGCTGTTTCGATACTCCAGATTTCCTACCTAATAGGGAACTTAACAGCTTGAGAAACACGTGCCAAAAATCTGGTCCAAATTTTTGTGCTATTCTAAAAATACATAAGAACTTCAAAATGAAACTGTCTTCAGCTTAAAAGTGATTTTAAGGTATAAGAAATGTAGCCTTGTGACAAAACAAAAGTGGAAGTTTTTCCTCCTTAAAGATCTCTTCATAATGATTGGCAATGAATTACCACAATTTCCGTCATATCTTAATTGTCTCAATATTATCATCTGTCTATGATATGATGCATCTGTCAATGAATTAGTATCTTGTACGTATTTTATTTTTATAACTCTATACATAAGTATCAGCTGTCCACCAAACTTCGATGAAGACCTTTTACGAAGAAAAAATTCATAAAAATGAAAACACGCTGTTGCTGAATGTGGGTTCCAGTCTGCACTAATTTTTAGCGTGAAAGAAATTTTTCATTTAATTTAAGTATAGAGATAGAGTAAAAATCAACCTTCAGAACGCAATGGTGTACATACAAATTAGCATTTCAAATTAAAAACTCAAATTTGTTATCGTTTCAGGATGAATTTTTATCGTTTCGAAATGAATTTCCTAAGAAGGCAGAATTTGTCCGACTTTCGAGTAAGCCTTTTGCCTCCAACATTCTTTCTTTTAAATCTGTTCGAGGAGGTGATAATGTAGCGATTAAGTGGCGTGAAAAGACCCAAAACGCTGAGGCACGATCAATCCCCATTTTTCATAAACCTACTATAGGAAATAAAAGACTCACCACCACCAACAGAAATCCAATCACGCAGATGGTGAAGCAACTCATCAACAGCTGCTGCAGGTTTAGGCCACTGAACATCTCGTCCAATTTTCGTGTGTTCCCTCTGAATGAGCATCTTCACTTTTTACGCATCTCATCGCATATCGTGTGATTATTAACTGGAAAAAGAGTTTTGCTCCTTTAAGGTTGAATAATAATAATAATATAATCTCAATATATTAATACAGGAAATGAGGGAATGACAAATTCAGTTTTGATGATTAATCAATTCTGAATACCTCCATTTAAAGGAAACGTGTTTGGTGTCAGAAATATAATTTTAAAACAGGATTAGTTAGCTATGTTTCTATATATCATGTTAATAAACTGATTCGTTTTTATGTTTTTTATTAAATGAATGAGAATGTAAAAATTGAATCTATTTTTGATTCGTCTTATCTCAGGACGTACTCAAGTGTGATAAATCGACAGGGAACAGAAACTATCTCTGGTTTTATTTCCATTCGCAATGAGGCCGTTTCCTATGATAATCCGTAGCTTAAGCAAAAGCCAATTATTTATTTAACCGGTAACTATTTATTCTGACAGCCTGAACAAAGATTGCCGATGGATAGAGAAAACTAATTAAAAATATGTAGTACAGAAAATAAATGGTTTAGATTATAATAATTCAAACTTGTTTATAACTCAGTTTATAAAGGACCCCGCACCAAAGATAGATATATAAAATGGCTTTATGTCCAAATGTCTCATTAAGTTTTTTTTTTAATTTTGAACTTGCAGATCAACAATTCAAACAAAAATTATAAGACAAATAAACAGATTTCACTCAAACAATTTCCAAACTTTCAATGTTTACATGTATTTCAATAGAAAAATTCGCCTATTATTGAAATGTTATTCTGCTCGAAAACTTTTTGTTAGATTTGGCTAAATGCTTCACATTTTGTACATCAGGCCCATTAGAACAAAAGTTTTGTACCCATAAACATGAAAGATTGACTATTCTGTGTATACAGGAAAATTTAAGGTTGTTTTAACATCCCCTAAACGGCCTAAACATTCAAGCAAGGAACCCGAAATTTCTTAGAAACCAAAACCAAGGGAGATTTTTTATTAAACTATTGTGATGTAAAGTCACTAAAAATAATTTCAAGAAGCGTCCCATACCAGAAAAAGGATTTAAATATATTTTAAGCGTTGTTCTGACATCCCTTAAATATTCAAACAAGAAAATCGACATTTCAAACAACAAAAAATCAAAGGAGTTTTTTATCACAGTATTGGGGTTGGAAATGAATTCACAATAAATGTGAGAAATATACCCTAGCAGGGAGAAAGTCGTTAAAATTATATTTTAAGGCTTGTTTTAACGTTAAATTTGGTTAAATATGGCCCTATTGAAACATGGAACATGGAAGCCCACGAAACGAAAAACGATTGACTTTTATTCCATAAACTATACAGCCCGTCTTCGATAAGCAACAAAAATACGATAATTAAGGTACGCGTTCCAGTATCGTGACACCAATTTTCTTGCTTTTTTTACAATTTGAAATAATTTAAATTGAAGTTTCACGATTATTCGGACCGTCACGATTACTGGGTCATTTACCTTGAAGCGGGAATACTAATGGAGATAAGCACATCTATTTCAGTAATCAGGCACTTTTGTAGCAAACAAAACTCATTATTTACAAGGAAAAACTATTGGTTGTAAAATTTGGTATTAAAATATTTATTTTAACAAGCGTTTGATGGCAATCGAGAATGTAATCGACAAAATAGTATTAATTTCCACAGCTATACAAAGAAATAATTTTCTACATCAATTATAAGTATACTCCAAACTTAATAATTGCCATTTCGTGTTGGAAAGACTAATATTTTCGGTAGCAAATTGAAGTTTGGAAAACGTGATATTTACAAAATAAATAATAAATCCATATTTGCCATAACTAGCAGTTTAAATAACATAAGTTGCAAAATAGGTTAGAAAAATTACCATTCTCAATAGGAAGGTGCGAGAGGAAAAATACTTGAATATAGTGCTCTGCGAAAATTCCCATTTAAAATAGGAAATTCAATGCCGACTGACGTCTTACGCGCCGAGGTTCATGAGGATGATCAAATTCCTAAATCTCATAATTTCTTTTACCACTGGACAAAGTTTCCATTCTGCTGTCCCCGAGACCCGTGTTCGATTCCGCTAGCGCCACTTCCTTTCAACATGACTTTTTCTGTTTCAGCTTAGAATATCTTCCGGCCATGGCATATATTCCTGTTTTCTGCAGGAAAAATTAGAAATACGTAGAATTAACATAGGAAGAATGTTTTTTCTATTGTGTTTTGTAAGCTTCACAGTCTTTTCTAGAGATCATAGAAACTTTATTTTGGTATAAGTACAATTATTTAATCATTTATTATTATATTCCAATAAACTTAGTAACTTCACAGTTTAATATTCACAATAGTAATTCTTGAAATATTGACGCTATATCCTTTCTTGATTTTTTTCTGGAGAAGGGCATTTTAAAAATATTGCAATTTCCAGGAGTCAACTTTTGATATTAAAAGATGTTTTTGATTTTCAACTATAGAATAGATTTATCTATTGATTTTCTTCGGTAAACCAAATTAGCAAATAAATCGTTTAGAAAATACTTGAAATCGGTAACATCGAAGAGAACCTGTTTAACATCGTCTGGTTTCTAATGAATTAAATTTGTGATTAGTATTAATGGTATTAATTAAAAATAAAACATAATTTTGTATTTTTAAAAGGAGAAAAGGGGAATTAGGTAAAAAACGGGGACGGACTGTGATTCCTGAAAGAGGCGAATAGGAATTTGAGAAAATTATGGTATCGTATAAAACTCACTTCTGAAGAGTTTTTTTAGTCGCAGATTCCAAATATTGCATAAAAAAATTACAAATTCAAGTGGTTTCAATATGACAACAATTTTTTTTAAATGATCCGATTTATATAAAACTCAATTTTCAAGGGCTTTATGAGTTCAAGGTTCTGAGACCTAAATTTCAAATACTGTATCAAAGGTTTTTTTTTAAATTCGTATTGAAATTTTGGATCAGTAATTTGGAATTTCGATGTATAAGATTTAGAATGTTCGACTCAGAAAAATCCCCACAAAAACTTTGTTTGTATTGATTCAGCAACTCTGTGGCTAGAAAGACAATTTCCACACTTTTTGAAAATTGAAAATGGGATTTTTTATCACCTTCCAAAGTGGAGAAAACGTTACCCTCAAGCGATAAAAAAACTTCCACCTCCATTTTTTCGGAACCTAATACCGTATTTACACGCATATAAGCCGCTCACGATTATAAGCAGCATCCCGATTTTAGAAGTTCAAAATAGTGAAAAAAGCGTTTATAAGTTGCACCCCGATTTTCAAACTCCAAAAAACCAAAAAAAAGTGCGGTTTATATGCGTGTAAATACCGGTAATATTTAGTAAACACATTTTTTTAAATTGAAAATTGGATTTTTATTATTATTTTTTTTTTATTATTATTTTTGACCGTCCAAATTTGGGAAAAAGTTCCGCTAGAGGGCCTCGAGCGAAAAAAAATTGCCACCTCTATTTTCTCAGAACGTAATTAAATTTTTCAATCAAACTTTTCAGGGTTCAATTCAGCAATTATTCATATCAAAAGAGCTTTGTCATTTTACTTTTTAAATTAAAATTTCGATTTTTTAGAACATTTTTAAAAACGTTTTTTGTCCTTCGCGTAAAATCGTGAAAATGTGGGTTAGGCCCTTATGGCATGCTACACTTAATTTTTTGTGCTTCAAAACATGAAGGATAAAAGGGATATATCAGGAGGGAGCATACTATTTTTTACTTCTAAAAAGTAAAAGACACTTACGCAATGGTACTTTCATATGCGATATTCATTTTTTAAAAACCTACTAGATTTTAGCGAACCTCAGTGTGGAATGGGGGGAGGGGTGCGAAAAACCATTTTTTTCGTTTTCGAAATCAGCGTAAGTGCACACATTTGTGGGCAGGTGTACAAAAAAAGTAAAAAAAAAACTGAAATCGGTTAATATCATCTGTTCGTTCTCTGAATTTGAAAATTCCAAAAAATTTCTATGGCTCAACATATTATGGAAACATTTGTGTGATGCTGTTCTGCATCACGTAATAAAATTTTGTGAAATTCTCTGTAATATATTTACGATTGTGTAGAAATTTGTAATATTTTTAATCGTGCTACAAATGGGTTTGCTTGTTTATTTTATTGCAAAAACTCAAGCTGTCAAATAACAATACTGCTGTACAAATGAAATAAAGCGTATCTGCAGTTCGGATAAGCCATCTGTCACTTTTACGAATCTTTAAAATGGGATTCAAATAGCCCTAATTCTCGTAGTTTTTATGAACATCCATTATGTATATCGTATTACAAAATGGAAATTCAATAAACACGAAACACTTTATTTAATTTGCGCGCGGCAGAACAGAATAGACTTAATTCCGCGCAGAACAACTGAAACCTAATTCTTTATAAGGTAAAGGTATACCTATCATGAAACATGTCCCAATTATGAAACAGTTTAATGAATAATTAGATTTATAAATAATTGAAAAGTATATTTTTGAGTACAAATTATTATATTAATAAGTATGAAAGTTAGGCTTTTCATCTATATAAAAAGCAAATATGGTTCTAAAGTTTTAAAAACTAAAAAATAATTTCAATTATCTAACCTCCACAATCAGGAAAATTGACTGCCATTTATCCGAGTCAGAAGGCTTGATACGATTATACGATACTTGATACGATTATTTCACATGTGTAATAGATTAAATGACAGCTAAAGGTTTATAGATTTGAGATTACTGCACTTTTCCTTTATTTGGATACAACTTTATTTATTAATTAGTTGTTTCATGATACGTACACCTTTTTTAACATGGTCCTTATTTATGGAACGGAGGCACGTTTGCAATAAAATGTGTTTTTATCATATTAATATGGCAACGGCCATACCACGCTGGAAACACCAGTTCCCGTTAGATCACTGAATTTAAGCAGTGTTGGGCGCGGTTAGTACTTGGATGGGTGACCATTCGAGAATACTACTGCGTTGCTGTTGGCGTCGTGGGTGTGGTGAGCCCACACTTGTAGTTATTTACTACAAGAAACTATCCACCTAGAAACACTACCCGAATCGGGTAGTGTCACGCTTACCCCTTGAGGCTCGCCGAAAGGGAAATGGCTTAATGGTATAGTAATATAGCTTATGTTATGTTAATATTATATAATAGTTCAACTTTAAGCGAAACAAATTAATTTTCAAAAAGAAACTGGTTTTCAACAAAATAGTTCAATTTTTCACGAAAGTGATAAATTTTCAAATAAAATGATGAATCTTCAACTGGAATAATTGAATTTTAAACTAAACAGATGAATTTTCAACTAAAATAATGAATCTTCCCAGTGGGCACACAAGTCTTAAGTTTGTCCTATATACGTCTTTTGATGGACGTCTTGAAGACGTCCTGAAGATCTTTTAAAGGCATGAAAAGATCCAAAGGATGTCTTGAATACGTCAAATCACATGACATAGAGGTACATTCTAAGCACGACTTTAGAATGTCCCGGTGCCCACTGGGTTCCATTGAAATGGTTGAGTTTTAAACCGAAAAGATGAATATTCAAACATGCAGATTAATTTTCTACCAATAAATACGAATTTTCAACACAATATATGATTGTGCAACCAATTGGTTGAATTTGCAACTAAAAATGATAAATTTTTAACCAATAGTTGAATTTTACAAAAAAAAAGGAGATTAATTTTCAACAAAAAGTAGAGTAGTTAAATGGTAAGTAAAACAAATTATATATACCATTAAGCCATTTCCCTTTCGGGGTAGGCGTGACACTACCCGATTCGGGTAGTGTTTCTAGGTTGATAACTTGTAGTAAATAACTACAAGTGTGGGCTCACCACACCCACGATGTGCCAACAGCACTCAGTTTTCTCGAATGGTCACCCATCCAAGTGCTAACCGCGCCCAACGCTGCTTAACTTCAGTGATCTGACGAGAACTGGTTTTTTCAGTGTGGTATGGCTGTTGATTTTAAAATTGATTTTAAAAAATTGGTTTTCAACCAAACAATTCACTTTTAAACCAATGTGATGAATTTTCAAATAAAATGATGAATCTTCAACTGAAATAGTTGAAATTTATACGAAAAAGGTACAAAAATTGCTCACCGAATAGTTCAATTTGAATAAAAAAGATCAATTATCAACCAAATAGTTAAATTTTCATTCAAAAAAGATACATTTATGACCTAAAATAGAATAGTTAAATTTTCCGTTTTAAACAACTAATTTCTATCACCAAAAAAACGAATTTTCAACAAAATAGTTAAATTTTAAACTGGAGAAGTTAAATTGTCAGTTAGAAAAATTTATTTTCAACAAGGTAGGTAAATTTTCAATCAGAGATGAATTTTCAATTGAAATGATGAATCTTCAACCAAAAAAATTAATGTTTAACAAAAGAGTTACACTTTTAACCAAGGAGTTGAATTTTCAACTAAAAAAGATGAATTCTCAACGAAAAATGTAATGTAATTGAAATTTAAATCAAAAAAGATTTTAATCTCTAATAAAAAACAATTAAATTTAAAAAAATCTGCCCGCTTCGCGGGCACATTCTCATGGCGCGCTTCGCGCGCGGCTCGCTTCGCTCGCAAGTTTGAGCGCGCCTAGGGCGCGCGACTGTTGGATCTCGCGCTTCGCGCTCGATCATATATTTATCTCGCGCTTCGCGCTCGATTATGTATTCACCTCGCGCTACGCGCTCGGGCGTATTTGCATCGCGCTTTACGCTAGGCTCCTCTAGATTTTTGAACTTCGTGTTCGACTTCGATGAAAAGAAAAAGTTTGTTTTTAAATATTATAAAATTATCAAAACCTCTACATATTAAGTGATTGTTAAATTTGCTTTTATTTTAGACTGAAAAGGAACTTTATTTACTCAAGGTTCTATCGACCTTAAGGAACACATTCTCATCCAGACACTCGCGCTTCGCGCTCGATATTTGATTTGAAAATCATTTGAACCGTATGATAGAAACAAAAAAGTTGGAGCGCACTTACGGCGTGCGATTTGGTAAATACACTGAGCGCGCACTTTGTGCTTCGTGTTATATGTTCTTCATATACAAATTACTAAATTTGTATTTGATTTCAAATGAAAAGTAATGATATAATTGAGGCGACAAATTTTATTAGTTAACATTTTATTTTAGCTTGTGCCGTTTATCAAAAAAGTTAATTTTTTCATTTTGAATATATTCTTACCACAAAAATTGATTACGGGTGTGTAAGTCTTTTTTGAATGCACAATTTTTGTTCATTTATATGTTTTCGTACCTTGCATTGTTTTTTCAAAACTTTGATTTTTTTTACTGTCAATGTTATTTTCACGAATAAAACAAAAACCACGCATCCTATCGAAACATGAGTCACAATAAATTTGTACCTCTTCCATGGATGAACAAATTTTGTTTGGGTCATTTTTTCGTAGCTGGTAATATTCGTCTGAAAATTTGATTTTTCTATTTTCAATTCTGTTTTTTACGAATAAAACAAAAACTACGCGTCATATCAAAAAGTGAATGATAAGAAATTTGTAGATCTTTTTTAGGTGCACAATTTTGGTGAGATGATCTTTTCTGGTATCTTGCATAGTTTTACAGCAAAATGGCTTTTTTGATTTTTCATTAATTTTTTGTGCGATCAAAATTTGAATTTTTTATTTTTCGAAAAATTCAAAAAGTTGTCATGAAAATATTATAGGGTGTTCAGGAATCAACGTTTTTCTCCTCTTGACTTTTTTTCATATCGTGCGTTTTTCGGCTTAAAATGTTCATTTTCGTTTGTTTTTTGGAATTTTGAAAATGCTATAACTCCAGTAATTTTTTTTTTATCACGAAAAGTCATAAGAATATTTTGTTCGTCATTTTGCGTACTACTAATAACCGTACATAGAATTTTCAAATCTTCCAAAAAAGTGGTCTCAAAAATTTTCAAAATGTGCTCACTTTTTGGATTTTCATCCAAAATAGCTGGTTAACGAACTCGTTCTCTATTTTTCGGCCATAAAAAAGTGTGCCAAAGCTCAATCAAATCTGATCATTTTTTCGAAAGTTATCGTGGCTACAGACAGACAGACAGACAGACAGACTACAGACTACAGACAGACAGACACCTTCGTAAAAATCGTTTTTTCTGACTCAGGAGGTCTCAAAACGTGGACATTTGATGAAAACCGACTATGTCAAATTTTACATAAAACCAATACCTTCTCATTAGAATGAGAATGTAAAAATTCGAGAATAGTTGAGTTTTCAATAAGAAAATACTTTCCAACCAACAGAGAAAACGAATTTAAAACAAACTGTTGAATTTTCGAGGAAAAATATGAATTTTCAACCAAGAAGATTAAATTTCTACCAAAAAGGACGAATATTCAACAAAACACATGAAGTTATTATTAAGTACAATAAAAGAGAAAAAAAAGCAAACGAAAATGTTACTTAGCCTATATTTTATTTACACTTCACTTTGAACGAGTTTCTTAAGTTTTGACTGCATCCTTCATGGTTTTTTTTTTCATCCACCTAAATAAAAATTCATTCCCTGTAACAAACATTTTTGAGCAAAAATAAAATGTAATCCACTTCGTTCAAGAAAACCACCCTTTATAGGTTAGGTTTGTCAATTTTAACGAAAACTTTTATTCAAATTATTTATCTCTATTAACGATTAAAATAAAAGTTCATTGTACTATTTATTTCGATTTAATATAGAAAATAATCTAAAATAAACCATATTGATATACAAAAAACACATTTCTCTGCTGTTCCATAATAGGGACATATGCATTATGAAACACCGGTTCAAGAGTCCAAAAGTTGTTTCATAATAGGTACATATAGGTCGTTCCGCTTTTTCATAAATATAATAACTTTGCTGAGACTAAATTAAACTTTTAATAGGCGTTTCGCATTCAGAAAAGATCAGCCCATTCATTGATATAAACATTTTGAAAATATATTCTACTATCGTTCCAAAATTAATGAAAATCTCTAGATCAAAACTTGTCTCGCAACTGTTTGAGTAAAAAGTGTCCATTTTTCTTATAATTTTCTTTTGAATTATTGACATTCACGTTCGAAATTACAAAAAAAAATATTATTAGACATTTTGATAAAAAGCCATTTTGAGTACATTTTGTAAGAGCTTATTTTAATTGAGCCAGTTTTTATTTTCTAAATGTTTTAAAAGATTCTACTTATCTTAGTACTCCAAATTCCATGTTCTGAATTTTAAAACCCGATTTCCCAGCCGATTGTTGAGCAGTTCCAAGAAAACCGGAAATTGAAGAATGATGGATACTAAATAATTACTTTGTGGGAAGGAAACGTTTATAATTTACGATACATTCTCGTGGAGTGAATACAGCATACTTTGTTGAAAGCGACATCGTCAGATTGATATAAACAAAAAAACGAGACACAACTCACGGAACACACGGCAACATCAGAAGAAGGATGAAGGAATATGCAAACCAACTTTAATATTAACCAGAGTGCAAGTCAGTGCAAGTCTAAAAAGTGTATTATGAAATTACAAATCAACTTATGTGGATTTGTAATTTTCTGGTAAAAATTATTTGATGTAAATTTAGTGTACCTAAAATTATGTACCTAATATTTCTTACCTCCGTGTCAAAATCAATATACATATATAGTTGTGACGGTCGATCCTAACCTCAATTTTCAGTTCTCTTGATCGAACGCGGACAAAAAAAATACTTAAAAAGTTAATTTTGTAACACTAATGTTCTGAAACAATCAAGATTGCTTATTATCCCCGCAAATTTGATTTAAACTTTAAAGCCTTATTCAATACTTATTTAAAGTCACTGTGATCCCGAGGCGTTCGTAATCCTGACTAAACACGAAAAAACACCTTAGATCTTACATTTATTTTTGAAATAACGCTAATGTTTTAAAGTTTGCACGATTGCATATAACATTTTTTTCTGACAATTTTAAATACATTTTCGAACGGATGACATATGTTACTTCGTTTTGACAGTCTAGACTAGTAAGTCAACGATTCAGCAAATAAACGTGTTTAAACTTGTTCAGATATTTCGCTCGCATCAAGGTTGGTACGCCTGCAAAACTGACCATCACGTATTTTAAATTTAAAAAAGACGGCATTTTGCCGAACTTACAGGATGTATAATGTATAATGACCTTAAACAAAATTTTTAAACAACTTTTTTGAGTGTGGAAATTAAAGCAGTCGAAGTGGAGCACTTCATGATTCGTAACATTTAAAATAAAACTTAAAACACTTCAAATTGAGCAGTATTTTAATTTTAAGTTTAAAAGTTCAATAATATATATCTAGGTATAATTAAGTATTTTCAGTTAACCACCAGCTAACTTCACTTTATTGAGTGCTGAGGGGGAAACAAATGGACCAAATGCATGGGATTTGGTCCATTTTGGCCCTATTTTATTAATATTTTCGTAAAAACTAATTTTTTCTGTACAAGTGTATTTGGGAATTAATTTTTATTTTTAAAGAACTATTCAGTGAAGTAATGAAATGATAATAATTATTACTTATTACGAAGATATTACAAAAATAAAGTTTTGTCCCATGCATTTGATGACATTGTTTTCCTCTCGGCCCTCAGCACTCGACGAAGCTTTAGATTGAACAATTAAAAATGTTAAAACTTAAAATCTAATAACATTCTCAAGTTTGAAGTAATTGGACATATGTATAAAGATTTCTGGTCAAAAATAATTCCACGCTGTCATTTACTCTTTTCAAACTTCGTTTAAAACTGATTACTTTTTTAATTAGTAGAGTGAAATTAATGCGTTTTTTATACTGCAATACTTTAAAGTTGAATTATTTTTATTTTAGTCTTATAATTAAAATTAATAATTGATAAATTGTGATTGAGAAATTAAAAAAAAAAAGTTTAATTAAGTTACAAATGAAAAATCGACGGATTGGAACAATTAAAATTATAATGTTCAAAATTTAAAATTTAGCACTAAGAAATTTTAATGATCACAATTCTTAAACAAATCATTGAACTATTAGGGCTTTCAATTTAAAATAGTTTAATTTTGAACTCTTCAATTTTTAATTGTTTTATTTTGAACACTTCATTTAAAATTTTCCATTCCAAATTAACAGTCAAATATTGCATGAAATATTCGATAACGAAAAGAGTAACTGTACAACTTTTTGTTTAGACATTAAATCAGAAGACAACGAAAGGGTTGCAGTACACTAGTACAGAACTAGATAACCAACATTTTTGCTGAAAATGAGCTTTTTCCATAACAAATCCTTGAAAAATCAAATACTAGTCTTGTTAAAAGGATTCGTAATTCAAAACCACACTGTAAGAAATAATTGTAAGTTTCCCATACGATATAGTATGGCTTTTCTTCCATACTTTTCAATATCCCATACAAGTATGGAGATTTTCCATTGGTCGCTTGAAGACGCTGCTATGGGAAAACTTCAAGTCAAGAAGCAAACGTCGATGCTCAGATTAGCGCGCATGCGCTGTAACTATGGTGGTTGATGTAGAGCGGAGAGAGTGAGTTCCGTGACCGACGCGATGGATGAATGTAGCCCGTAAAGCTTCGCTCCAATCGTAGTGCGTTTTTGAATATTCTCGAGAGTGCGTTTTGTCCTTCCAGTGCAAGGGCTGCGAGTGAAGGGTCGCGCACCCTAATTGTCGTTATAGGTCGTCAACGCAAACCCTCGTAGTTCGATTTCCAGTTTTAACTTAACCTCCTCGCCGGCTGGCGGGGGCGGTGGTGTCGCGCGTAAGCGCGGGAAACGTGGAGCAGGCGACAAAATTGTGGTAGCATGGCTACGCACAATAACGAGTTCGAGGATTCAGGGGGGGCTACTTCCCTGTCATCCTCGTTTAACATTGATATTTTATCATCTGTTTCCCCTCAAACAGCAGATGCCCTATTGTTTCCGAAACAAACACACGATACAAACACAGAAAGGCACGTGGACACTGACACTGATACCAACACTAGAAAAAACAAAAACACTAAACTCAGGGGGGTTCATAAACACCAACACGAGTCGAAACGCCACAAGTTGTTGAAATCCAACCTAAAACTGACAGACATCCACTCGAAAACAGACCCTGCCGGCGATACCCCTTTCCCAGACATGGACAGTGTGCAGATGGAGGACGTGACAGAAATTGACATTCCCAATGCTGCCAACGTGGAGTCCTCGCAACTCTCTGCTTTCAACAATGAGCGCACGATTCAATCCTCGAATGCAGAAAGAACGTTTTCTGAAACAAATCCTAACCTTACTTATTCTTTCAGGAAAAAGGACCGAACACCACTTACCGTTTCCCCGAGTCCCAGCTGGGACAATGTAAAGTGATCATTCAAAGGGATCCAGATTCTGATAAAGCAAAGGAACCCCTAAACAAAGTGTACTTTGGCCGATATGTGCTTTCCAACGGATCCCCACATAAAAAGGCAGTTGTTGACATCAAGCGTAATGGCTTTGGAAAGCTATACGTTATTCTGAAATCTAGCTCTGATGCCAATAGACTGCTGGACGACACCCAACTTAAAAGCAAAGGCTTAGTAGCCTTTATTCCAGCCAGTTTTTGCTCCTGCCAGGGTGTCATCAGAGACATCCCCCTTGACATCCCAGAATCTAAAATCAGAGAAAACCTGGAAGTCTTGTGTCCTCAGAGGGGAGAAATTTCCGTTCAGGAAGTCGTCCGACTGAGCAGAAAGGTGAAAAATCCAGACTCCAACAAAACTGAGAATATTCCATCCCGCTCAGCTCTCATTACGTTTTCAGGTACCACTCTCCCAGATAAGGTTGCTCTGTACAAGGCATCGATGCCTGTGTATGTATACACTCCCCAGGTCAGAATGTGCCTGAAATGCCTGAGATACGGCCACATCGCCAGTCAGTGCAAATCGGAAGCCCGATGCTTGCACTGTGGTGGTAGCCATGCTCATTCGAGCGACTCTCCTTGTCCAGATGCTAAAAACGAATCAAAGGCCAATTGTGTTCACTGCAGTGGACCACATCGTGCAAACTCGAAGGACTGCCCTGAGCTCAAGTTCCAGAGGGATTTCCGTTCCTACGCCACCCATCATGGTGTAAACTTCACGGAAGCCAAGGCCGCGCTTAGACCTCGTCGAGGCGCCTCCTCCAACAATGTGCCTTCAAACCAAGCCTCTCTCTTTCCCCATCTCACTGTTGATTCGATTCCTCCGGGTGTGCCCTCTGGTCCCAGCGTCTCTACTCGTTTGTTTTCCGACGTGACATTGACTCCTCGAGCCACTCCAACACCTAGACTCCAAACACACACAACAAATCTAATCCATAAAAAACAATCGTCGACTCGTAAATCCTTACCTGAAGTAACATCTCCAGCGTTCGCTGTCCTCAGCAACAATGGAAGAACTCAACGTCACTTGAAAAATGGCTTTGCTCTGAATCGTCTTCCCCTTCAGTCTTCCTCCCCCCCCCCCAAGGAGAGCACTACGTCAGGTCCGCCAGACCTATCTAACCCCATGACAATCATAGGTAACATCCTTTCGGCGCTCACTACTCTGGTGGGAGTGCTTTCATCAGGTCTCTCCTTTTCTTGTGAAGAGAGAGAGAATTTGCTCAGTACACTTACGAACAGTTTCGCTTCGCTTTCGACATCCCTTCATTCTTACTCTCAAAATGGCTCAAATTAATAATTTGCGCATCATGCAGTGGAACTGCCAAGGAGTAATGAATAAAAGAGGTGATCTTTTGAACATCTCCCAAGAATTTGATATTTTACTCCTCTGTGAAACCTTCTTAAAACCAGATAAAAGATTCGATTAAAAAAATTTTAACATAGTTCGATCGGATAGACTGGCCAGCAGTGGTGGCTTAGCTATCGCTATCGGAGAAGGTATTGGGTTCTCAAGAGTATCTTCAATACTTACAGTTGAAAATAGCCTTGAGACCTTAGCTGTCTCAATTGATTCCTCTGCTGGGGAGCTACTGATAGCCACGTGTTATAGAGTTCCCTCATCGGATAACAAAATTTCAGATAAACAGTGGACAAGCTTTTTCAATTCCATTTTCGACGTGAATAACAACGCTGTCTTCATTGGCGGCGATTTCAACTGCCACCACACTTCGTGGGGTAGCGGCCGTAATTGTCCCAATGGCAACGAACTTCGGTCCTCCTTGGACCTAACTGACCTAATTTGCATCAATAATGGAGCCCCGACCTTTCGTAATCGACCGGGTAATTCCGAGTCAGTTCTTGATCTCTCGCTAGTCTCTTCTAGTCTTTTCACCAGCAGCTCCTGGGATGTATGGGATGATACCCTTGGAAGTGACCACTTCCCGGCGGTCACGAGTCTAGGGGTGCCCATTCCAATTTCCATTTACTCTTCACATAAATACAATTTGAAAAGAATAGTGTGGTCCAAATTTACCTCTGACTTGAAAGAATTTCTTAAGAATTCCAAAATAAGTTCTAGCTATCCCGACCCGGATGTTCTTGTTAATTATGATAATTTAATTAAAGGTGTTGATGAGGCAATTAAATCTGCCTGTCCCCCCTCCAATTTCAGACCTTCTTCCACTCGAAGGAAAAAGCGTTTTGTCCCAGCTCCTTGGTGGGACGAATCTTGTGACCAGGCTGTCTCTGAACGGAAGACAGCCACATCCGCTTTTCGAAAGAAATCTAATTTCCTGAATTATGAAAATTTAAAGAGATCAGAAGCTAAAGCTAAACGCACTTTTAATATAGCTAGAAGAAAATCCTTCAAAAAATTTTGCGAGTCCCTAGACAGGTTGACTCCAATCTCCAGGGTCTGGCGAGTTATCAAGAGCTTCAAAAATAGATTCACCCAACCCGCTACCGCCTCTTGCTCAGCAGATAAGGCAGTGGTAGCAAAACTTCACCAGTTGGCCGAAGAACTTTGCCCTCCTACAAATTTCCATGATCAATTTCCAGATAATTTTAGAAAAAACACTTTTTTGGAAGCCCCTTTCACCGAGAGGGGGCTGTCCATTGCTATCTCATCACAGAAAACCAAGTCCTCCCCGGGACTTGACAAAATAGATTTTAACATCAATCAACACTTCCCGGATGAAGCCAAATCTGCTCTTCTTGACATCTACAATAAAATATTTGCTACCGGCGCATTTCCAACCTCATGGAATCAATTCCTTGTGTTTTTCATTCCGAAATCAACACCAGGAAAATTCCGTCCAATCTCACTGGCCTCATGCGTTTTCAAACTAATGGAAAAACTTATTTATAACAGACTCAATTGGTACTTAGAACATAACCTTTTGTTATCACCTTCACAATTTGGTTTCAGGAAGGGCAGATCTTGTGCAGATAATCTGGCAATCCTATCAACCGAAATCTGGTCCGGATTCGTCAATAAAGAAATAACAGCGGGTCTATTTTTAGACCTTAAAGCAGCCTTTCCTAGCGTAGAGCCACACATTTTGGCGGAGGATCTCCGAGACCTGGGCGTTTCCTGGTCCATCGCTAGATTCATTTACAGTTCCACTGCATGCAAAAATATTTATTTCAACATCAACGGTGAGATAATAGGCCCCAAAACAAGTACTGTAGGTCTTCCCCAAGGCAGCATTTTAAGTCCTATCTCATACTCCGTTTACACGAGGAAACTCATCACCCTTCTTCCTCCTGACTGTTCCATCGTTGAATTCGCAGATGATATCGCCATTATTTGCAGATCTACAGACCCGAGTGTATGCGTCGCATCACTTCAGAACTGTTTGAACATTCTCGTGGATTTTCTTTCTCGGAGAGGCCTTCAGCTTTGTCCGGATAAAACTAAATTAATCCTCTTTTCTAAATTACAGTTGGACTTAAACGATCCGAATCTAGCCCTTCAAGTGAATGGCAACCATATCCTGCCTTCAACATCGGTTAGATTCCTTGGGATATTTTTAGATCACAAATTTACCTTTGACGAACATTTCGCTTATCTGACTGAAAAAACACGTAAAGTTCTGAACATCATCAAATTGCTGAGAGGCACTTGGTGGGGTGCCGACCCATACATACTCAAGACTGTCTATGATGCCTTGATCAGAAGCTGCTTCGATTATGGTTCCCACATATTCACTTTCCAAAGACACAAATTTTTTGACAAACTAGAAAAAATCCGAAATCAAGCCCTCAGACTAGCCCTAGGCTATAGAAGGAGCACACCAATTAATGTCCTTTTAGCAGAATCTTGTGAGCCTCCTCTCAGAAAAAGATTCAACTTTCTTGCAAGGAAATACCTTATTAAAACATTTGCCAACCTTGACCACCCTCTTCCCGATAACTTATTAAACCTTTGGAATAGCACTAGACAGAAGAACACATTCCAAATCAGAAACATTTTTGTCTTGATAGCAGCTTTCGAAAAAGTCCATAATTTCAAATGGCAAACTCGTAGATCTCTTATGCACCCCTTCTTCGAATTCCCCTATGAGGACCATTTGTTCACCCCAAGCGTAGACATGAATCTAGGTAAACAGGTCCAAACTAGCCCTGCCCCAAATGACCTTTTCACTGACCTCATAGACCGAGAATATCACGACTTCTTGCATTTTTATACAGATGGCTCGAAATCAGAGGACGACCAAACTGCGGGCTGTGCTCTAGTTTGCCCGTCAGTTAACTTATCACGTTCATGGAAAATTTCTACTTACGCATCAATCTTTTCAATTGAAGCTATCGCGATACTATACACACTCGACTACATTCTCAAACAGAATATCCCTAAATCATCCCGGGTCATATGGGTATCGTGGGCAATGAGAAAGCAGACGAGGCTGCCAAATCGGCTGCCAAGGACGGCATTTTGTTAAATATTCCACTTCCACATTCAGATTTCTTTTGTACTGCCCGTAAAGCTCTCAATGAAAGTTATCATTCTTTTTTCTTAACTGTTGGAGAAAATAAAGGGGTATTTTATACCCAACGTTACTATAAACAGCGTAATAAACCATGGTTTGCTTCTTTCAATGCGCGGAGAGAATGGATAGTTTCTCTCTGCCGCATGAGAAGCAACCATTATTCACTTAATGCTAGCCTTGCACGAAAAAACATCATCGATTCACCTAACTGCCCATGTGATCCCAACCTGGAGGAGGACCTGGATCACATTCTCTGGGCTTGTCCTAGATTTGAAGCCAACCGTAGAAATCTTATTAAATCACTATCTAAACAACTGAACTGCCCTCCTCCGTTTTGTAGTTACCAATTTCTAGCCGATCCCTCATACAATACAGTAAAACACATCTTTAAATTTCTGAAGCAATACGACATTAATATTTAAATTTTCAATTTGAAATTGCCGCCTGTTCCACCTGTCCGCGAGGGGTGACACGGCTACGACTGCTGGGGAGGAGTGGAGGTTGAAGCGAGACTCTTTAGGTATCGGGACTGCCCTACCCCTCCATGGCGCGGTGTAGCCGTGCGTTCCCCTGCTCGACACCCATTTGGGTCGAGAGGTTTCCTATCTCTGTTCCAGATGGTGTCGAAGGGCTTACTACCATCGCCTAGTATCCAGTAAAATCACCAGGTCATGGCTGTATGTACAAAGCTTCAATGCTAGAGTACGTTGCCAATGTAAACCTTAAGTTCACTTAAGGAATTAGAGGAAGAAGAAGAAGAAGAAGAAGAGTGAGCGATAACCTAATCATAGCGTCTACTCAGTTGAGAAACATTGTTGCAAGTGCAGTGACAAAAATAAAATTTGTGAGTTCTTTTTTTTTTACTGAAATAAAGTTCATCGTGAGAGAAAGAAAACCGGAAAACAAAAGCACAATCAGCATTATTCATCCCACGGTAAGTTTAGTTTGTATACATATAATTGTGAAGTGCGTTAAAACGTTACGTTGCTGCATCGTTGCAGTTTGCATGTTGTAAGCATTTGAATTCAAAGCCATCAGAAGCACTCTATTTTCTGTTGTACAGAAAATTTCTTTTTTTACTTGAATGTTGAACAATTTACATCAATTTTTTCTTTCGTGACTGAAAAATCTGTATTTGCTGCAAATTCTTTTTTTTTTTGTTTTTACTTAAAAATTAATCCCCTTGATGAAAATTTGACTATTTTGTTAAAAATACGTTTTTTTGTTGTTGAAAATTCAAACAGTTTATTGAATATTTATTTTTTTGGGTTGAAGGTTCATCTTTGCCGTTGAAAATTAAATTATGTACTTTTTGTATATACTTATTATTAATGATTCCAGTGTGGAAACGAATGCAGTTTTATAACTACATGGTTTTAACCAATTTTACTTTTTATATAGGATACAGCCACAGACGATGAAGCTATGCTGATTGCAAAAAAACACGGATTTGATGAAGCTGCCACTAGCAAAGTTTTTTCTGAGGTACAAGAGATCATCAGGCCCAGGAACATTCTAGAAGGATTTCTGTGCTTTTTCTTGTCCTGCTACGTGTATGGCTACACGTGTTGAGTCAATTTCAAGTCTTTGGAATTCATCCAAGGGTAAGTTTACTACAAAAAATCATGACATCTTAGCTTACTCGTATGAATGTGTCTCGTATGTAAAATTAATTATTCTTTTTTAAATTGTTTCAGCGTTTTTTTTAATGGACAAGGCGGAGGAAAAGGAAGGAAATTAAAATTCCGGATTACTGCTGTCCTGCGTACGACATTTCTCTAGAGCTGGAAATTGGCATTGAATGAAGAAAATATTGTAAGAAAAATATCAAAAACAATTTTCTTGTCTCAAGAAGATAACCTCATTATTGGGGATTGTATTGACCCTCAATAATAAATTTCGTAGACAATTTTCATGTGTATTGGCTTTAGTGTCAGGTGAATTGAAATCAATTTAATTGTTTCAAACGTTTCGATGTAGTCGAAGAACTCTTTAAGAAATATTTATCAGCCACGTATATTTGATGACAACAAATTTTTAAACAATCCTCTGTATGAAAAAATACCCATAAAATAATAATTTTGCATAAAAGACATATTTTCAAGCTGTGAAATTAAAGGGGTAGTAAAAGTACGAAAGTATCAAAAACATTGTAATTAAATAATTATTCAAATATTCTTTAAAAAAAAAAACTATTTATCTATGAACATTTAAAGAAAACATTTACACTGTGGTAAGAATTAAAATTGTCAAAAAAGATTACAGTATCATAACTGTTTCCTTACAAGGAAAGTTTTTTATACCAATGTGCGTTTGATAAAAAAAACTTTTTCTTTAATTCCTTGTGTGAAAATTTTTTATTTTAAAAAACTTGGTCTTCGAAAACAATTAATGATTAATTTAAAAATAATATCAAGTTAAAAATTTTGAACAATATTTATTTTATACAAAATTGTTTTAAGGGCATTTTTTATACAAAAAAGATTGTTTATATATTCTTAACCAACGAATAACGCTTTCAATTTTAAATTTGCGTACCTACAATAACCCAGTGGGCAAAAAAATTAAAGATGTCCTAGAGACGTCTTTGGGACATCCTTAAGACGTCTATGTGAACATGTCTTTTGGACATCCTAGGGATGCGCTTAAGAGGTCTAATGTCAGTACGAAAGATGTCCTGAGGACGTCCTATGTCCTCAGGACATCTTTAGGACATTCGACGTCTTAGAGACGTTGATTGGACTGACATTGGACGTTCTAGGAACGTCCCAAGGACGTTATTGGGATGTTCATGGTTTTGTGCCCACTGGGAAGTTACGTAATTTTCACATATTTAATAATATTTACCAGTGTTTACTTATGAGGGCCACCATTGTGTGCCGAAACGTTTGAAGTAATTTAATAGACCTCTCCAAATAAAATGGCCGATTCCAATATGGCCGCCACACTGGAGGCTACACAAAGCGTGCAAACCGTGTAAAATCAGTGCGGGATGATTGTTTTTAATCGTTCACGGGAGTTTTTTTCCGTAAAGACCACTATGGTTTGTAAATGTTGTGTTAAAGTGTTCAAAACGTACTGATAGAGATGTTGGGACGAGTTTTTACCGTCTTCCGGCTGTAATTACCGTGAATAATAGGAAATACCACAAGCCGATTGAAGGAGAAGAATCTACTGGCCTGACCGTGGGTGAAGCTTGTGCTCTTTCTTTAGAAAGACAAAGCGCCTGGTTAAGGGCTTTAAAACGAGGAGATTTAACTGGGAAACAGAAGAAAATATTGAGATTTTGCTCAAAACACTTTATCAGCGTTAAGTGATAAATGAATTATAGTTAAGGATGTAGTCAAATGACACATAACCTCAAAATTCAATAATCTTTCAACTAGTTCATAAAATGGAACAAAATAGTGACATTGTTGAGTATAACAAATTTTAAGAGAGAATAATGTAAGATTTTTGAAGATTAAAATAATGAAATCTGTAAGCGTTTATTTATTATTAGTATACATTTTACCTGAAAAAAAGCAGGTGAAACATTTTATCTCGCTAAATTTTCGACAAATTTTAATTTCTTTACGTACTAATATGTTTATTATGAATACTCGTAGATGTTTAAACAAATTTAAATTTTTTAAACAATTTCAATCTGTTTAAACATTTAAGAGTATTCAGACAGCCATACCACGCTGAAAAAAACCAGTTCTCGTCAGATCACTGAAGTTAAGCAGCGTTGGGCGCGGTTAGTACTTGGATGGGTGACCATTCGAGAAAACTGAGTGCTGTTGGCAAATCGTGTGTGTGGTGAACCCACACTTGTAGTTAATTACTACAAGAAACTATCCACCTAGAAACACTACCCGAATCGGGTAGTATCACGCCTACCCAGCTAACACAGTTACTAGTCCGAATAGTCACATAATTGTAACAAGATTAAAAAAACCAGTCACTGGTGACTTCCATGCTGGTCACCCAGTGACAATATATTTCCCACTCAAAGTAGTAACAAATTACAAGCGAAGCAGGTAACATTATCCCGCCATTGTAATCACATGCTTGTAACAAAGTGATGTTTGGAAACGCAACGTGCAATGACAGCTTAACCTCAAAATATACATCGTTTCGGAATTATAATTATGAATATTTTTGCAAAAATGTTGGAAAGGAACATAATTAAACGATAAATAAGTTCCAGAAAAGGGAGATAATATGTGAACAAAGCTTTTATAAAAAAACAGATATTTATCAGCTGAACCCTTACGAAAAAGAAATTACATTATAGAGGTTAGAACCAAAATGTATATGTATAAATGAAGATCGCTGCCGGCTGTTACCGCCATGTTACTAGTCTGACAGGGAACGGTTGCAAACAAGCCTCCCTAGTAAACTACGGCGATTATGCCGTTACCTGCTAGGAGACTGAGATACAAGTAACAATTCCTCTGATAACATGTGATCATTCAGGAACCTTTCAGGATGGTAACAGGTTAGCTGGGCTACCCTGAAAGGGAAATGGCTTAATGGTATACAGACACGTATTATTTAAATAATTGTAAAATTATTCAAAAAAAATTATTTTATTGTTATAATTGATTAAATAACTCATAAAGTCTAGAAAATATGTTCATTTCGCGAAATAACTGAAAAAATTTTTTCTTTACACATTCATGCAAAACCCTCGTTTGGCCACCGTTTAGAGACATCGAAAATGGCCGATTCCGCACTGTGCGCGAAAGCAATGAGCAAAATCCCCAGCATCGATGGCCAAAACGCTGTCACCGGTTAGCAAAATGGTCTCCACGGTTACCAAAAGATTTTGGCCACCGGTGGCCATCTAGCGTCGTAAGCGGTTACTATGCGAACATCATTTTGGCTGAGGTTGGGTTTATTTCGTTCGTGACAGTTTGTTTTCGTTCATTTTCTTTCAAGTAATTCGTTGCATGAAGAGATTAAAGAGTTTATTACAAGCTAACGTGCAAACAGCAAAAAAATCAGAGAAATGGATTTCGCTGACGCCCTGGCGAACCGAACGGAACGGATACGCTACAGCGTATCCGTATAGTATCCACATCGTATCCTCTCCGTATCATGCAAGAAAAACTCATTAAAAAGGAAAGATTAACATTTCACTTGTTGAAATTCGGATTCTACGTGAAATTTTGAGTTAAAAGGTCACAGAGTAATCGCAATAGTTTTTCTTGCAACATTAAAAACTTTAAAAAAATATAATACTTATCGATGAAGTGCGCTGAAGGCGACTTCAAACGCATCGTCGTTCAGTAGCAGTTAATAGGCGTTATCCGTCGACGATGCATTTGAAGTCGCGTTCAGCGCACTTCATCGATAAGTATTATATTTTTTTAAAGTTTTTAA
>CAKNYM010046529.1:89516-106503 GCA_932195095.1 Andricus curvator
AAACGTGGAGATTTGATGAAAACCGACTATGTCAAATTTTACATAAAACCAATACCTTCTCATTAGAATGAGAATGTAAAAAAAATTAATTTACTTCAGAACACATTCCCATCATGTTCGCAACAAAACCGTTTTATTGAGCTGTTCTTGTTGACACGGAAAATTTTTAGTTATTAATCCAAACTTAATTTGTTTGCCCAACTAAATGTTTTGTTATATCTTGTTTTGTTGTTGGTTTGATTCTCAACAGTTTTTTCGTATCTTAAATAATTTTGCTGGAAAATGAAATTGTTTATTTTTATTAACATTTTTCTTCAATAAAACAAAAACTATGGGTCTTAGAAAAAAATATTCTCAAAAGCAAATTTAAATATATTTTCGAGATAAGCAATTTTGCTTTTCACATTTTTCTCGTATCTCGCATAGTTTGACCAGGAAGTTGAATTTTTTATTTTTTAAAAAGCATTTTCAGTGGATAAAACCATACCCGTTGATCAAAAATTGCAGGTTAACGAACTCGTTCTTTCCTTTTAGTCCATAAAAAAAGTATGCCAAAGCTCAATTCAAGCTGATCATTCTTTCGAAAGTTATCGTGCTTACACGATACTACATACTACAGACAGGCAGACCGACACCTTCGTAAAAATCGTTTTTTTTCTGACTCAAGGGGTCTTAAGACGTGGAGACTTGATCAAGACCGACGAAGTAAAATTTTTTATAAAACTAATACATTCTCATTTAGAATGCAAATGTAAAAATATCTCTGAAATCGAAAGCTGAATTTTCGCCAAGGGTCAGCTAAAGTCGGGGCCAAATGTTGAGGCCCCTCACTTCTTTTGATTGCAACTCGCACAAAAAAATCTCTGAATTGTCTAATAAAAAAGATTCTGAAAGCCTAAGGTCTTCCGAATTCAACGATATGATCACTTTTATCCTAAAAAATGTTTGCCCATAGTTAGAGGGCAAAATATACCAAAAACAGGGGTTTTCGGCTTCCTCTTTCAAGCGTCCACTTTGAACTGTTCCCAGAAAGAGGGCGACGTTAGGAAAAATCTGAAAAAATGCACAGATATTCTTTCAAGATTCTTTAATGCAATACATTTTTCCGTGGACAATAGTATCGTAGCCGGCTTGCTTCTGAAGTTACTATTGTCATTGAAAGGGTACTTTTTTTCTAGTTGTCTTGCTGTGCCGGACCACGCGCCAACACTGATTAAGGTCAGAAATATTCAAAATGATATTTTTTGCGTAAGAATGATTTTATCATAAATTTACTTATTGCCATTAAAGCCATTAAAGAATGTTGAAAGAATATCTGTGAATTTTTCAGAGTTTTCATAACGTCGCCCTCTTTCTGGGAACAGTTAAAAGTGGACGTTTGAAAAAGGAGGCCAAAAAACCCTGTTTTTTGGGATGATTTCCCTCTAACTATTGAGAAAAATTGTTTAGGATAAAAGTTGAATTCGTTGAATCGTTGAATTCGGAAGACCTGAAACTTTCAGATGCTTTTTATTCGACAATTCCGAGATTTTTCGTGGGAGTTGCAATCAAAAGAAGTGACGAGCCTCGACATTTGGTCCCGACTTTAGCTGTTAGATGATTTGTTAGTCAATGGAGCTACCAATTTGGAGATACTGATGATTCTGATTAATCCAAACACTGCAAGATGTGACACTCATGGACTCCGACAATGATAAAATTTTGTTGGTGCTGGCTGTATGTACGTATGTATATCTACCTGTGTGATTATCTGAATATTGTAGCCACGCTAACTTTTGAAGGATTTGTCCAATCGAGTCAGCCTTCGATACACTTTTTTAGGGTCCTCAAAATAAAGGTCAACTTCGTTAACCATATATTTCCGACCAAAATAGAAAATTTTAGAGCATTTTCAAAATTTGCAACAAAATTTTTGTCAAATTTTCTGGTAGATGACAAAAAGACTTGCATATTATCCTAATGGCATTTTTAATCGATGAAAATATAAAAAGTTATATGCTTTGCAATATTTAAAATAATTGCAAAAAAATAGAAAGAACTATTTTTCTGATAGTTTGAGAAATTCCAATCGAAATTTTAACTAGATATCAAATATATTTCGAAACTATCACGGTGAAATTTTTCGATTAGACCAAAATCGAAAAAGTTAGAATATTTTCAAAATTATGCAATTTTTATGTTAAGAGATCCGTAAGTTTCAATCGTAATTTTTAGTAGATTTCAACAAGATTTATAAATGATCTCAATGACATTTTTCGATTAGACACAAATTAAAAGAATTCTAAGTACATAATTAATAATCAAGTAGATTACCTATATTGGGATATTTCTAAAATGCAGGAAAATGATTTTCAATATATTTTGCAAACTGACCACAAATTTTTGTAGAGTTGATTTCGAACCGACTTTGAACGAACGAAATCAAAATCTTTAGCTTAATGTCTCTGCTTAGTAAATTAAAAAAATATATATATTTTTCATTCACATTATGTCGAAAAACATCTTATATTACGTTCCCATTTGTCAACATCGTTTTATTTTGCAAACAGAATCAGATTGAGAATGAAACAGTCAAAGCGGCAGATGCTTTGAAATCGTCTTTAAAAACATATTGAAAAACAATTTCAGTTCCAATTTATGACTGTAGTTCATCAGGGGTCTACATCAAAGTTTTCGATTTAAGTTACAATGCTTATGATATTTGAAAAAGTTCAGTCGAAAGGCATGCATTAAACGTGCGAAACCGAACGCGAATTATGAAAGCGTACCCGCGCGTCGTAGGCGCCCTCAAACTTGGCTTGCGCAGCGTACATATTGTTTTAAAAATGTATTACAATAATTAGAATTGTATGCAGTACTTAAAAAATATATATATTTTGAAATCCATGCAACTAACTCAGTTTTAACGTTTCATTTTGAAAATTATTTAATTTTGAATAGGTTTAGCATGGGCTTCCCGGTCCAGAAGCTACCCTGTATTTTAAATAAATTACGACAAATATTATAATACTTAAGAAATGTTTAAATCCAAAGCTGTGAAGTTTAAAAGACATTTTGAAAAATTACCACTGCAGTGATTTCACTTTTGTGTTGATTATGCCGCGAAATTGCAAACATAAATTTCCTGTTTGCCTATAAAAAATACGAGTAGTATTTTTTTTAATAAGAAACGAATATTAATAGCTGACATTTAGGGCTATAGAAATTTGCAAGCAACTTTTCAAAAATTGAAAACTTGATTCAGGCGATAAAAAATCGTGTGTTTTATGGGCACAAGGTAAGCACAGCTTCCATAAAAGTAACCTTTTAAGCGTTAATGTTCGCGCGGGATCAAGGATACTATAAAACGAGGCGTCGCAGTGGAACGCGGCATAGTTTGATGCAAACGAATGACGGTGCGCGAATGTGTGTATCCTTTTTTTCATTCGAAAGCATCCTCCAGCATCTTCTCCAAGTCGTTTAGTATGCCGCGACACGTCGGGTCATTCCGCTCTCTTTTAGTCTTTTCATCGAGTGCCATTCGATTCACCGCAATGGAACGAGGGTTGATCCTCCAGAGATTCCCAGCGAGAAGATAACGCAGATGCGTGAAATTCTAAGAATCTAAAACTACACTCGTCGCGGACCCTATTCACCAAATCTAATTTACCATGATAATTCACAAATCTCCTGCAAACTTACAATGTAAATTTAATTTTAAATCTACTACGTTTACATACAAATTGACGCAACGCGATGTGTTCAAATGACAAGACTTTATATTGACTTCACAGCGATTTATTTACAGAAATATATAGAAATAAATTACACAATCAAAATGAGTTCAATTAAATAAAGCTGACTGCTCTACAATCGGTCCAAAATTTGCTTCCTTATCATATCGCATTAGTCTCTGATTAATTTAAAACTATTATAAGTTAAAGATCGATCTTTGGGAGATCAAGCCTTATTTGTAATAAATCTTCCTTTTAATTGAGTCATCATAATCGTCTTGTGTACCACATGCATTATAAAAAAAGTTTCATCTAACCGGCTCTAGTGGTCGAAGTAACGCTACCTTACATACATTGAATGAAAGAACAAGAATAACGAAAATGATATTTCTCAACGGAGAATTCTCTACTCTTGCGACCAATGAACTCGCTATCTGGGAATTCAATTCTTTCTTTCAAGAAAATCACAAATGAGCATTTTTTCGGTCCCCGGTCGCACTGGAAAGTTCAATAACAGATCGAATTACAATATTACATCACTGCCTTTGACATGAAGGTACTGTAGTGCACAGATTTTAGCCGACGAAATATTTCGATTCTCTACCGTGGATAATGGATATTCCCCGACATTGCATGTCGCAGAACCGTCTGAAAAGTAGTCACGCATCGGTTCTTCAACTTGTTCGAAAGTTCTCCAATTCTTAAAAATTACCAAATGTCCTAAATGTCCGAGTTGTATGTCACAACGTATAACTGCCTAGATTTTTTATATATAAACATCATCTTGCTAAGTTTCCTCTAACTTCCTTCGAGCTCCCACTGATTTCTTCACTTCCACTTCCACTGATTAGTGGTTTCATCCCTTTTACTGAATTTCTTCCATCTCCCGTAGATTTGATTATCAATTATTAGCATGGAAACTCTTTTTAGAAGAGTTCGGCGTGGCCCTACGACCCTCTAGGTGGAGTTTGCTGGGTGTAGAATCCAAAGGGTCGAGGTTCTCCAAGCATCGTGGAGTTGTGTGAGGAAGAGGAAGACGAAGGTGCTGAAGGAGGCATTGAAGAAGAAATGGACGGCTTCGGCTGCATACTTGCAATGTGATGAGACCTTATTGGAACCGGCAGTGATTTTTGAATCTTCTTCGAATGAGAATGACTCGATGCACGATGTCCCTGATGTCCTGGGCCATTAGGTCGTAAACGTGGCCGTCCGGGGCCTCTTCGTATCGAAGGTCCAGTTCTTCCAGGCATTGGTCCTAAAGAGCCTAATGGTCCTATGGGACCCACTATATTCAGACTCTCTCCCTCCTCTGGACCCGAATTACGTGGTGCACCTGCAACCGAAATAAAGAGAACGTCTTAAGTCTTCTAGTAGATAGGGCTAGAGTAATGCCCAGTATTTATCCGTAATACTAATTTCATTACCTATTACATATTAAAAGTGGTCATTTAAGACTCATACACAAATTCCCGGTGACTTCCTGGGTTTCAAACATTTTTCCCGCTCATTTAAATTTCCAAATTTAAGCCTTCAAAACTAAACGATTCATAATTTGAAGTATTCAACACTTTCCAAAGCAACAAATCTAAATGCGAAATTATTCTGAATTTGAAACGTTCAAAATTTGTTGATAGTTAAACATTAGGCTAACGCTAAATAATACAAAACTTCAAAAAGAAAGTCTTCGGTTTGAATAGTTTGAAAGTGAACCACTTTAAAATTAGATAGTATTTCAAAATATATCATTCTAAATTGTACATTGTCTGCTTGTCAAAACAGTAGCCTCAAAAATACGTTTAACTTTTAAATTTAAATCAAACCTTTTTCAATTTACCAATCCAAAAAATATTCCAATTTAACTGATTCAATTCAAAATTCTACACGATACTATTTATCAACTGTTAATTTACTATGTATGAAACTGAAATGATTAAATTTCAATTGAAAATTGTACGATAACGTTTATATTCATATTTATTACATTTCAAGCAATCGTAATTTCAAAATACACTTCAAACTTAAAATTGTAAAATTATAGAAGTTATCAATTTGAAAGTAAAACCTTGATGCGTTTAATTGACAGTTATTTCAAATATTATTAATTTGAAATTATCTATTTATCAAGTTTCGACCTAAAATTATTGATTTTTGAACGTTATGAAATAAAAAAGGCCTTTATTTCTGAATTATATCATTTTTAAGAAAACTAAACTTTACATCAAACAATTTTGTATATTTAAATTAAATTAAACATTTATTCAAAATGTATAGGCTTCCAAATTAAAATTGTCAAATTCAAGACATGCCAATTAAATAATTTCATAATACAGGAGAATCAAAAAACCTTTCTAGAGGAAAATTTACAACCGATTAGGTAAATTAATTTTTTTTGTATACGTGGATGGATCAGTTAAATAACCATTGTGTGAAAAAAAATACATAAAGCTACATGTGCATGTAATAATCTAATGGAAATGGCGATGGACTTAGCACCGTTCAGTTTTCCCTGGTATTATAAATAAAAAAAGTACATAAATCGTTAAGAAAATCATCTGGAATACATATTTTCATTCATTTCATAAAAATAACACTATTTAACAAAAAAAAAAAGAATATTTGTAGTATTATTACATTTTTTGATTTTTGATAATAATATCGTCAATTGTTAAATACTTGTCAAAGTATTAAAAAGACCGCCGAGTTGTTAAAAAATTGGAATATTTCAGTATAATTCGTTCATTTAGTTTGAATTCTTTGAAATTTTAAAATATTTAAATAAATTTAATTTAATTTAATTAAATAAAGTCAGGGTAAAAATGTCCAAAACCTTATTTTTTACTGAAATAGATGGAAGAAGCGAGAAAGTATAATTTAAAAAAAACTCGATTTCGTAAAAAAAGTGGACTTAGCACCGTGTATTTCCCTGCTTCAATTAGTCTTTAAAATTAGAAATGCTTACAACTGTAAAATTCCCAATTGGAATCGTAGACATTTTAAAGAATTTCAAACCGAACTCGTTTAATTCCACGTGATATCATATGACATCGAGTAACATTTAAAGTGATTGTATAAGTTTTTCTACTAAAAGTAAGAATTAACAAAAATCCTAGTCAGAAAAAAAATTCACTGCCATTTCCCGGTTTCCCGGTAAAATGGCCATCCTGAAATGATAAATTAAGATCCTTTATTTGCAAAAAAAATCATTTTCAGTTTTTAAACTTCAAAAATGATGATTTAAAGATTCTTAGAAAAGAAAATAGTTTCGTAAATTTAATTATTCTGCTAATAGTGTGACAAGCTCCTTGATTCCTTCATAATAAAGAAAAAAGAGAAAAGGGCTCTAATCGCTTTACTCGCACCTTCTCCCCTCAAAATCAATAATCGTCAATAGAATAATTACAAAGCAGTGATTTGTAAAACTCATGGGAATGTAAAGAGCCGAAAAAGTTTCGGCAGCAAGTTAAGAGGAGGATCTTCGCTCGAAGGACGCCCGCTCCTCGCAAATTCTCCCTACGACTTCGAGATCGCAGATATGACTCCAACAAGGCGACGACTGCCTTAACTGCTTTCAGCTTTGGTATCGAGAATTTAATTTTACATCGTACGGTTCCACTCTTTCGAAAAAACAACAGTAAGCGGTGTCTAATTAAATTTCGGCAATGGCTTCACTGATTAGGCCAGTCGAAAAAAATGTATTTCCCACCTACATTTATTTGCATACATACGAGTATAATATTCATTCACTTACATGGGAAGGATATCTCTTCCATGAAAGATCAATTATTTATCTCCCTCATTAAGTATACTTTGTGCACTAAATTGTGTAAATATTCCGCATAGGCATTGCTGTTTTAAAATAATCTGGTTCATCGAGATTCCCTTTCAAGATTGGGCTAAAATGTATTTCTACACCAAGTGGGTCTGAGAAATTTCTTCCAGAATCCATTCACTAAATTGAAAAAATTCTGCAGAGATGGGTTCCTACATTTTTTGAATTTCGATTTGAAATTTTCTGAAAATATGATATTTCAATTTTAAATGTTCAGGGTGTTTCGAGTACTCAAACAGTTTCGAGTATCGAACAGTTCGAGGTTGCTCGAAACTCTGCTTGAAGCTTTCAGGCATTCTGACCGGTTTTCTGAATATGAATTTGAGGTAAAAAATAAAAAATAATTCGACAATTTTGGTCCAAATAGACCAAATTTTTGAAAAATTAAAAATACTAGCAGATTTCCATGAAACTCAAAACTAGGGGTTGATTTGGGTTTCCAAACACAAAAAAAAGAGATTTTAATTTTTTATTTCTTTCTTCAAACGGACCAAACTTTTTGAAAGTTAAAAAACTGACGGATTTCCATGAGACTCAATACGGATGAGGTTTTTAGATTTCTGATCAAAAATCTGAGATCACAAAATAAAAATTTGAAATTTTTAATCCAAATAGCCTAAATATTTGAAAAATGGTGGATTCCCATGATACTCAATACATACTAGGTTTTGTGGATTGCTGATAAGAGATTTTGGTGACCGTAAGAAAAAGTTTTTTCGGGAAGGAAAAAGTTACTGAAACTATGTAAAAATGAAAAAGCTTTGAAGGAATTATGGCTATGTACAACAATGTGACAATTTCAAGTCCCAGACATTTCCCACATTTTCTTTGTACAATAAACTTTTTCTAGAAATACCTCTATAATTGACATATATTAAAGCACAACTTAGCAAAGTTTAAAAATGTTAGACGAATTCATTTAGAAATTAGAAATAAATGAGCACCCAAAACTGTCTAACACACCTGTCTCAAACTACAAATTTAAAATTGCTAAATAATGCTAACAAATTGTTCTAAATATTTGCGATTTCCAGATATCACTTATACTGAGTTAAAACAATAATAATCAAGAAGAAGGTTCAATATTCTACACTTAAGGATTTTAAAAATCACTTAAATGTCTGTCTCGCCAAATTTTTGCCTGGTCACGCGGCATTTCTATTTTAAGGCGAAAACCAGAATAAGTTATTCAAACTATTTATAATGCGGGTCACAATTGTTAATTTTGTTCATACAAAGATTTTAGTATGGTTAAAATCGATTTATTAAAGTTGTTTCCAAATAACAGTAAACAATAAAATTATCACTATTTGTGTATAATATTTTTTTATAAAATGTCCGGTAACGCTCTAATACTGATTTATCAAACTATAAAATAAGAGGATATTTTGAAACACTGAACTCACAATCAAGTAAATCGTGATAAGTCATTTTTCCTGTATTTTTAAATATAGCAGAATGTCGCATAACGCCACCTCAGATAGGAGCTATTTCAGTTTCAAATACGTAGACATTAGAGATATCAATTCTTGATCTCTTAGATTTATATTTTCATACTCTTAAGGAAATCCAGCAGTTTTCTTCCAAAACATTTGTGCCATACGGATAAAAATTTCAAATTTTTTAATTTTGACCTAACATTTATGATCAGAAACCCGAAAAAATCCCTAGTTCTGAGTCTCGTGGAAACCTGATAATTTACTGAATTTTCCAAAAATTTGGCCCATTTGGACAAAAAATGGGAATTTAACAATTTTATTCTCAAATTTGTCTGAACTCGATACTGTTTGAGTACTCGAAGACAATCGAGTAGGGTAAGTGTGGGTACTACTGCGGAAAAAAATCAAGACGACTTTCGAAGATAAAAAACAAGTGTTTGAATGAGAAATTCGTTACGCATTAATTTTTGAAGCAATATTTGATATTTAATTAATAGAATTCAGTCGTTAGAACGTGAAAAGAAATTAGATTTACGTGAAAATGCGAATCTAAAAAAATGTTCCATGTAGATATTACTGCGGGTTTGCATGAACTACTGAGCGACAACTACTGCGGTAACCCAACGAAGTAGTATAAGGAGATCCAACTCTAATATAAGGATACCCCCCACTTTTCCGTGCCCACTTCCTATAGCATACCCACGAAGTAGTATAAGGAGATCCAACTCTAATATAAGGATACCCCGCATTTTTCCGTGCCCACTTCCTATAGCATACCCACAGCATACCAGATTAAGTATTGTAGCGCCTCTCATGAGAACATTTGAAACTGTTGAAAACCAACGGGAAAACCTATGTTATAACGGTCTTCCGCAAGAGGCGCTAGAATACGTTATCTGAAGTGCTATAGGATGTGGGCACGGAAAATGGGAGTACAAATTTCCGAAATGGCCCATAGAGTTGGATCTCCTTATACTACTTCGTGAGCATACCCCATTAAGTATTGTAGCGCCTCTCATGAGAAAATTTGAAACTTTTGAAAACCAACGGCAAAACCTATGTTATAACGGGTTTCCGCAAGAGGCGCTAAAATACGTTATCTGAAGTGCTATAGGATGTGGGCACGGAAAAATGGGGGTACAACTTTCCGAAATGGCCCATAGAGTTGGATCTCCTTATACTACTTCGTGGGTAACCCTATTACTACGCTGGTAATATTGTTATTTTATTTTAAGTGAAGTTACCAATAATTTAGGAAATTCAATCGTTGTAATTATGTTTTATATTTTTGATCACATGGATTAAAAATCACTTAAGTGAAAGACACACTGAGCCACTGACAGGCATTATCACTGGCGACTAAGTAAGGTTAGTTTTGAGGTTATGATATAGCGCCTGGAAAGCCGCAGTAAAATATGCAACAAGGCAAATCGTGTGCCAAATACTGATTTGGTAAAAACTATCAGTATCGGAAACATGCGAGATTCAAATTGCAACAAATTAGTTAAAACATAGTAACTGGAGTTGATTTATTGATGATAATTAAAAATATATCACATAATAATTTTCTGAATTGTTTCAAAGCATTATATACATTCAAAACATTCTAAATCATGATTGATCTTTGAAACCGCAATAATCAGAGCATCCACAATAATACCCACACTTACCCCACTGGAACTCAACTTGACTCGAACAGATCAAACTCCTTCGAACATCGAGTTGAACAAAATGTCCTGATAATTCAAGATTTTTCCAGGTATGTCTAAACTTAATAGTTAAACTGTCATCACTAAGCTTGTCCAAAAAATTTTATAATTTTTATTTGGAACGTTTTCAATTTTAATTCTTTAACTAGTAAGGCTTTTAATTTGAAATAGTTTTTGTCGGTTTTAATTGAAATGCCAAATTAATTAACTTTTGATGTAAAAATGTTCATTCTAAGGACAAAAGTGTGATTGAATATTTTTAGCACGGATTCGAACCATCGAAAGTCTCCGAAGTCGGTAAAAGTCGGGAACGGGCATCTTCTTTTGATTGGCGAAAATGTTTGAAAGTATCTGAAGATTTGAAATCTCTTTTGTGTGCTTAAGAGGACAAAGGAGTGAATCAGAAGCAGTGAAGGAAATTCGAGGGTGACGAGTAAAATCTCCAGGAAGAGACAGAGGAGGATCTGCGTGTGACCCTTGACCTTCGACCCTGTCACTCAACTTCCCTTCCGATCTTCTTCTTTCTCCTCTTTTGCGCCCGATTAAATTCCCTCCCTGCCCTTGTCTGTCTGTCTGTCTGTGTGACTGACTGACTGCGATCGGACAGATGCCGGCGATGGCGAGTCAAGCCAAGGATTCCAAGGGCTCTGACGAAGAAACAATCGCCGACTTATTTCCTCTCCAAGATGACCATCTGATTTCGAGCCCTGCGAACTACTGGCCTCGACACGATTAAAAGATTTCCCCCTTCTGTAAATCAATTGCAACACTGAAAGGAGAAGATCGCCTTAAATCGCGACTCGAAACATTTCTCCAACATCTCAACGATTTATTACCTGGAAATTTAAATTACACTTTAAGCACAACCTTTAAATTTAGTTTAAAAATAATGGGGCGGATAAAATCAACTTTAGAGTCAAATAAAAAGTTTGGGTCTATTGAATTGTAAAGAGATATGTAATCATTCATCTTATATTAGTTTAAACGTCTTCCACAATGACGTGATAGTGTTGTAAGTATGGTTTATTACGGACTGAGAACCTTGATATATAATAAAAAAGATTTGAGTAGATGTCTATCAGAATTCTAGACAAGAGGTAAAATGTAAAACATAAATCATGCAAACAATGTCAGAGATGATATCTACCTATTACCAGGATCTGTTGGTGCACTAGCATTCATATAAATAATTAATGGCTACTAGGACGTAGTTGGATCAATGTTTCTCTGCGATAAGGCCTACATAATAATAAGACAAGAAAATAGTTTGAAGATCTATTTCCCTTTTTCTAGATGATTATATTATTCGGACATGAATTTAATGCTAAAATCATGAACCCAACAGCGGATTTGATTGCCAGTGAAGCAATAAATGCAATAAAGTTTTCAGCTTATTTTTTAACGTGTAAATGTGTAAGAATCAATTTTTCTGAGGCTAAAATCAAATCTCGAAATTAATGAACATTTTGGTTTGTCTTTGTTTCTGAAGGTATATTTGAATTGGAGAGAGGGAGTAAAACAAAGGGATTTCTTCGCACTTTATGTGCCCTTTATCTGATCGAGAGCATATGAGCAACGCTTTGGGGAACATTCTTGATTACTAAGAGAGCTTATCAAATGGTCCTATCAGTCAGGAAATTGTTCCCGCTATTTACGTACTTTTAGATACGCCTTTCTTTTTCTTGAGGAAGTAAAATTAGATGAAGTTTCTTGAAATAAAAAGAATCTTTTGCATACTTTTTGTTCTTTAAATGTCAAGATTTCTATAAATAATCGAATTTCTTGAGAAGGTTCTTAAATTCCAGAAGATCGTTCTAAACATCTTTAAAACATCTTTATCTATTTATAAATTTATATTGGTTTAGTTTTGGTCTTTTTAAATGGAAGGTAATTTTTTAAGCTTATAAAAGTCTTTCATTGAAAATTAAAAACCCTTTGACTTGACTCTTCGAAATCTTCGACTTAAATATAAAAAATTTACAAAAATAACTCGAACAGTCCTGCGCCTGGAATCTAGAGAAGAAAGAATTTCGAGGAGCATTTAAATGACCTACCGGTACACAATCTTCACACGGATGCAGTATCTTTCTTTTACCAAAGTGTCTCGTCTCGAGATTCGGCCAAATGTTCAATATCTTCAGTATCATCATTATACCGCTTTGACTATTCAAATATAGATTACTACCAACTTTGAGACTGAAGTAGGACACAGTGAGGAAAAAATTCGGAAACACTGTCCTTAAAATACCTACATCTAAAAACACCTTCTTCAAACTTTTGAAACTCCTGGACGTTGATTGTATATCCTTTCATTGAAGCATCTTCCCCAAAATTCAAAAAGGACCAAGTCTACAAAACTCGAGACGTGCCACTGGAATCCAAAAGAAACAACCTCGAGGGCCTTTTAAAGGACCCACCGGTTCACAATCTCTGTACGAATCCAGCATCTTTCTTCTGAATAAGACAATGAGACATCTACCAGAACCAGAAGAACCCAGACAGAGGAACCGAAAGTACATGGCATTAGTAAAACTATCTAGTCCTCTTCAATGCACGCAAATGCACGCGCATGACCTTCTGCCCTAGACGTACTCTCGTCTGCTCTTGTCCTGAAGAAGAGGATGGACTTTGGCTTTACTTGGGCTACGGCTGCGCGTCATCCTGCTTCTGGGAGAGCGTGGGCGAGATTCTCCCTGCAAGATAGGAGCCTTGTACGCGGGTCGAGGTTGCTCGCAAAGCCCGACGGCGAATGGAACGCAAAGATCCGCGGAATGCCGACAGTCCGGCTATTCCTGCCATCCTGTCCTGTCTTGTCCTCCTATCCTGCCGCATCTCGCGACCAGCGGCAACCTTCTTCCCCCTGGCCCTGGCTTCGGTCTTCTCTCATTTTCGCGTTGCCGTTCGCCGTTCACTATTCGTATACAAAGGAACCCCAGGGTTCCAAAGGCTATGCAGAAACAAAATCCGCACGATCCCATCGCCTCTTCGTCTCATCGTCGGCATGAAAATTGCATTCGGAAATGAGACGGTACGAATAAAATCGAAAGAAACGTCGAGTAGCGATGCGATGCGGCACGATACGGGTACGGCACGGTACGAACAGGCACGTGTCCCTGATAAATATAAAGCATCTCAGTCCACGAAGTTTGGTAGTTCAAACGAAAATCATTCCTTCAAACCTAGGCAAACAGACTTTATATTATTTTCTATTTTGAAGGGTTCAACATATAAGTTCAGCAGGTTTCGAGATTCGATGTGGCTATCTTTAGAAATCTTATAAAATGTAAAAAATCATTAACATGAACAAAAATTAATATTTTTAGACGGTCTCATATTTCAAAATTAATACATAACTCCTGCCTTAACCTATTAATTACTGAAAAATTATTTTTTCGAACGTCTTCTTAAAACTTTTTTTACATATATTTCCTTAGTTACTGGGTCGATGTCCAAGTTGTCAATACTGAGTAATCAGCATGCTAATTCAATGTTTAATTAAATTGTAAAATGCCATTTAAATAACTGTTTCATAAATAACAATTAATTTTGAGTACGGAACAACATCCTAGTAAGTAAAAACCATTTCTTTCCTTGTGCCTGCGTATATACGGAAACTTGAGTCCTACTTTCTTCTGTAACAGCGTAAAAATTTTAAGTTTTTTCTGCTTTATAACCAGAAGTCTCCTGAATATTTTTTCTTCTTCTCTAATACACTTGAAACTGAAAGTTTTAAATATAGGTTATTATTGTCTTATAAGGCTGGCCCATTTAAGTAACATAGCATTGTGGTTAAAACTTATTATACTATGCCTTTTTATTTTGTTAAGCCCCTGTGAAACCGAGGTCTATACACGGGTCACCCTCTCTGCTAAAGTATCATTTAAGTCATTTAGCATGAGAACATATACCGCCAGGCGACATCCACTTCACTGGGTATGGACATGCGAAAAATTTTCTTTTAATAAGGAGGGCTTTGAATCACTATATGAATTTAATCACAAACAGTGATAACCCGCGGCTGCATCCGACTTTACTAGAAGTACTCGCATTTGCCTGGACGTTTGGCCAGGTGAGAGGTAAACTGCAGAAAACCACTTGCCGACTTCAGCCGGTTTTTCGACAGTCAAGTTTGAAAGGCAGACATTCGACCCTATCCATCGAATGCACACAATCAACCTCGCCGTCAAACCTCCCGCTATTAGGAGAATAAGCAAACCCGGTTGTACGTTGAAGATAGTCACCCATCCGAGTGCTTTCCGCGCTCGAAATGGCTTGACATCAGGATTCTTCACGAGTCAAGATTCACCTCGCAGCTAATGCCGTCGGTTATATATACGTTATTGGGTTTTTCAATATTGAAACTTACTAAACAATTTATATCCAGTCGCCACTAATACTTCTGTATACTAATTATACTAATTATACTAATTATACTAATGTATACTAATTAAGTATACCAATTTTAAACCAAAGTAACCCTCTAGAACACCTCTCAGTTCATAGAGAGGTGTTAGTGGCGCCTGGATTACGAGTATTTTGTTTTAACACATTTTTTATGCTTTATTTCTTATTTCTCTCATATAAATCTGACAGAGATTTCTTTAAAAAAAAAAAAAAAAATTTAATTGGGCATATGGGGCATAATTTCTTAAGTGTACCCACCTCGAAAATGAAAGTTGTCCGATCGGGCTAAAAATTGGCCCAATTGTAGTCCTATTAGATAGTACTCCTCACACCAAAAATTAATTCATTTTGATAATTATTTATCAAAGTGGAGGGGGTACAATTTTGTGTTTTTTAAGAAAAGCTTTACTTTCAAACGTTTGTAACTTTTGTCCTATTGCCTTAAACAAAATTTAATTTGAAATATTTTCGATAGAATTTTTCACACGCTTTCTGGTGGCAATAACGATTTTTGAAAAAAATCAAAATTTGACCCAAATTTTCGAAAATTAAAAATAAATTTAACTTTTTTTCAAACTTGGGCACTTTTTTTTTCTTCAAAATAGTTTTAAAAGAAAGCTGAGATTTTTTCCTATAAGACCTCCAATTTTTAGAGTGGCAAATTAATTTGTCTTTGAGCAATAGAACGATACATAAACAAGATGCCGTGATAGGGCCGGTGGCGCGCGATCTCCCCTAGTGCGCTCAGGCCGAGGATCTTTGTGCAACGCTTTAGTGCCAGTTTTTTAAGTTAAGTAATATTATATGCTGCTAGAATAACTGTTCTCTGCATTTTCAGGGTGAATTAACAAAGGCCTGCATTATTGTAAGTGTAAAATTAATTGGGAATATGCTTTAAAAATTAGAAGTGAGAATATACATCTTTTAAATTTACATTTTTCTTCAAAAACTGAAGGAAAATTTATTGCCTGGGGAGTTTTTGATTTGCTTCGATTTTGCTGAGAATTACGCCTTCATAATCCAGAATGACATGGTGGCTGTTCACGAGTATCAAAAGATAATAGTAGAATACTTGAAAACTCATTTCAGGCCAAGTAAAATCTACTATTTCACTGATGGTACAGGGCAAAATTTCAAAAAAAGGAGTAGCTTTGTTAATCTCCAAGCCCATGAAGAAGATTTTGGTATCCAAGCTGAATGGCACTTCCATGGAACATCTCATGGTAAGGGTGCATGTGATGGTATAGGAGCGAATATAAAGAGACAAGCAGTACGTTCAAGCTTACAATGTTCTCCGAAACATCACATGCTCACTCTCCATGCTTTGTTTCAGTGGGCAAACAGTAACTGTAAGGAAACCGAAATTTTTTTCAGCAGCAAAGAAAATCACGCCTTAGCCACCGAGTGACTGAAAACCAGATTTGACAAAGCTGTCATGATGCCAGATACATTACAGTACCACGCTTTCATTTCCACTCAAGACGGAAAACTTCAACTCAAGAAGTTTTCGTCCTCTGAGAAATACGACATCTTCTCGAATGGCAAAAAACAAAAACCGCAAAAGAAGCCTGCAAAGAAAACAACTGTTGAAACTATCGCCAAAAAATCGAACAAAAACACAGATAATATTACCATGTAATATTACTTAACTTAAAAAACTGGCACTAAAGCGTTGCACAACGATCCTCGGCGTGAGCGCACTAGGGAAAATCGCGCGCCACCCGCCCTATCACGGCATCTTGTTTACGTATCGTTCTATTACTCAAAGACAAATTAATTTGCCACTCTGAAAATTGGAGGTCTTATAGGAAAAAATCTCAGCTTTCGTTTAAAAATATTTTGAAGAAAAAAAAAAAGTGCCCAAGTTTGAAAAAAAGTCAAATTTATTTTTGA
>CAKNYM010046529.1:106903-179378 GCA_932195095.1 Andricus curvator
TTTTGTTTAAGGCAATAGGACAAAAGTTACAAACGTTTGAAAGTACGGCTTTTCTCAAAAAACCCAAAAATTGTACCCCCTCCACTTTGATAAATAATTATCAAAATAAATTAAATTTTGGTGTGAGGAGTACTATCTAGTAGGACTACAATTGGGCCAATTTTCAGCCTGATCAGACAACTTTCGTTTTCGAGGTGGGTACACTTCAGAAATTATGCCCCATATAAAAGATTTCAATCCGAAATAGGTTGTAAAATATAGAAGGGATAAATTCACAAATGTTGAATTTCAAACCCAGCAGATTTGAAATTATCTCATTTATCCAGTTTCGACCTAGAATAAATTATTCAATTTAGGAGATTATGAATTAGAAATTTACGGAACTAATTGAGGCATTCATTTCTGAATTAAATAAATTATATAAGGTTTAAACATACGTAGTGTATACGGATCCGGCATATTTTGCCGGATTTTAATTTTCTCTTCTGGCATATTTTGCCGTATTTTAATTTTCTGTTCTGGCATATTTTCCCGGATCTTAATTTTCTCTTCCGGCAAGGCACCCCTTTGACTGGTTACAGAAATAATGTTGGTTTAAACCCCTACCCCTTTCCAACGTCCCGTGGGGGCGGGAAGGCACCCCTGTGACTGGTTACAGAAATAATCTTGGTCAAAGTCCTACCCCTTTCCAACGTCTCGTGGGGGACGGGCAGGCAACCCTGTGACTGGTCACAAAAGTTACCGATCTATTACCATGAATTTCTAAAATTTCCTTAAATTATCATATATTTCCATCCATTACCGTAATTTTAAAAATTCATGAAAAGTTTGATGAATTACCATAATTTCTAAAATTTATGGAAATTTATGAAATTTTTGGAAAAATTATTAAATTTGTAAAAATTTATGAAATTTGTTGAAATTTAGGAAATTTGTTGAAATTTATGAAGTTTGTGAAAATTTATGAAATTTGTAGAAATTTATGAAATTTGTGGAAATTTATGAAATCTGTGGAAATTTACGAAATTTGTGGAAATTTATGATAATTTACGGAAAATTATGAGGTTATTAAAAATATGCCGGAAGATAAAATAAAATCCGGCAAAATCTGCCGTAAGAGAAAATTAAGCCCCGGCAAGGAATATTAAAAATAATAATAGATATATACAGATGGCACATAACATCCACCTGTCATCAAGATCTCCCTTTATATTTTCTATTGTCCGACATATTTTTGCAAATATCAATTTTTTAACTCGTTGCAATTGGAATTAATAATAAATCGTTTGGAATTATTAATAAATTCTTTGGAATTCAATTTAGTACACGATAAAATACGCCGGAAGAGAAAATTAAAATCCAGCAAAATAGGCCGGACGAAAAAATTAAAATCCGGCATATTTTTCCGGAACAGAATACTCGACCTTAAACATAAAATGTTGTACATTTCAATCTAAAAGCGTGGAATTTCAGATGCTTCTAATTCAAACTACATTCTTAAAAGGAGCCTAAACGTGATTTAAAAAAAGCAAGCAAAAGTGAAAAAGATATTCGCTCTCGGTCTGGAATAATAAGCATTCAAAATTGTACATTTTAAAATTAAATTTAAATTTAAGATCATATTTATTCCAAACCATTTTTAGTTAGAACTCATCGACTTCTTTAACGACATTTTTTCTTTTCGACGACACTGAAAGCCAATCTAAAAGGCTTTCGAATTAAAAAACGTTTAAGTTCGACAGAATGTAAATTAAAAAATCTCCGAAATAAAAATCAATGAAAATATTGAACAGCTGCTGGTAAAATCCTTCAAACTTGAAAGTAACCGGGTAGTACAAATTACAGACCTCGAATGAAAAAGAATCCATAATTGAAAGCATTCAGTCACGAAAATCCAACCTTGTAGGTTTTGGAATTTAAAAGAGATCAAGTTAAATTTTAACTTCGATATTCAACATTGATAACAATTTAATGTCAAAAGCATCCAAATTAAAAATCCATCGAATCAAAAAACTGTGATATTTATTTAAAAAGTTAAATTTACCATTCACATGAATTTTGAATTTTTCATTTGGTTTCTTCCCAACTTGGATGTACTCAAATTTCAATATTTTACAATAGGGTTATTTTCAAAGTCAAATATCACGTTTTATAATGAATTTAGTTCTACAAAAGCAAGCTACAGCCCGGAATTGTTTTTAGCAACATCTGAAATATAGTTCATTCTGTCAACTTGTCACTTGCCTATTTTACTCTATCATCAAGTCATCTTAAAGTTATAATAAACCTATGCTTTTACCAGTTATCAATGTTGTTTAATATCTTCGATATTCCAATAAGATCCACCTAGTTACAATATTTTCAATGCTTAGATCTTAAATACAATTATAATTTTATAAACGTCAATAAAATATTTTTTACATTTTGTTTACTATTTTTAATTCTATGTTGAAATTCGATTTTTTTAAACGATATTGACTGGTTGTCAGAACAGGGTGTCCAGCGGAGTCATGCGGTAAAAGTCCGGTACATTTTCCGTACTATTCCCGTAAGCTTTTTAAACATTCCCGGACAAATTTGACTTAGAGATCACTTTCTTATATAAACGATTTTCGTGACCATTTATTGTGTTTCTAAAAAATAGGGATAATAATTTACAAAAAATAGGTATATGTATATTATATAATCAAATCCACACTAGAAAACATTCACAAATCGAAATAATCAAAAAAGGAAAGAAAACATATTTTTTACATAGTAATTTTGTGGGTTTTAAAATTAAACTTTTTCTAGCTAGCTTCAAAAATTATTTAAAAAGCCTCAGAACTTCTAAATGAACAAAAAAAACTCCAGGAATAAAATTAAAGAGTTGAAAAAATAAAAACAGAAGAACTCAAAATTTAGCATTTTTAAATTCTGCTATTTATCAATTTTTCATTCCTTTAACTTCATTTTTTTTTTTCAAGTATTTTTATCAACTGAAATTCCAAGGTAATCAACACATTTTTAAACAAGCTAGAAAAAATTTTAATTTGTTGCATTCGCATTTTTTATTTTCTAGGCACAGAAAACATTTTTTGAGTGAGTTTTTATCAACAAAAATCCTCAATATATCAAAAACATCTGTTATGTTGCAGTGTAGAAAAACGAATCTTTGCGAAGACTGTTCTAGCCTCCAGAAACAATCAACAATTATAATTGATACCTATGAAAATAACTATAAAAATTATGAAAATAATCATTTTGTCAGAAACAAGTAAATAAACTTCGTATTTTTTCAATACGTTATTTCTTTTTAGTTTCAATGTTTGTTGCCAAAACTTCCTTTTCCTATCATCAAGATCATTTGAACTAAATCGTTTGAACATTCCCAAGCCATTTGGCATTTCTTGGTAGAAGAGTGAAAATACGGGTCTTCAAAATACAAAGAAAGTTTCCATCCTGCTCCGTGTATGAAAAAAAAAATCCCGCTTTAAAAATAAAATCCCGTACATTTCCTGGCCAATAAATTTCCCATATAATTCCCGCTTTTCACGCTTTTCTTACACACTCGACACCCTGCGAGATTGAAGTCAAGATTGAAATCTGGTAGGATTTTCCACTAATCACAGCTTAGGTATCAATGATTCTCACATAGCTTTAAAATAATTACGAAGCACTCTTAACTTAAAATTAACTATTAAACAATTATTTTATCTAGAATTTCGAAACAACCTTATTCGGACGAACTGATTTCACTAATTACGAAAAACTCGAGTAATTAGCTGTTCAAAACTTCAAGAGAATTAATTATTAGTATTTTAAAAATCCATAAAACCTGTGCCAGCAAAGGCTTGAACAATAATTGCCCCAATCTTCAGGTAATCAACTACTTAAAAATGTATCCCCTTCATCAGGACAGACTTGATTATAGACCACGAGCCCCATTCGACTTTATTTTTCTCCTTTGTGCCCTATTCTCTCGGGAATAATCGTGAGGATTTATGACTTTTGCCTCACTTCCGTCATAAAAAATAAAACGTATTTGGAGACTGTGTGAGCTGACAGCTGGAGGGACACATATTCGTCAGCCTTAAGTTGTCCACGTTGTCCCCCTTACATGCATATATGTACCTATCAATAATATCTGGTGCATGAGAGATGGATATGGGGAAAAAGTAAACAGTGAGTGAGAAGCAAAAGAGAAAAAGTCAAAAAGAGAGAGACAGGGAGACACATCAGATGCATAAAAGGAGTCAGAAGAGGGACGAGGACGTGTTAAAAGGAGGCAGGAAAAGAAGGAGAGAGGCACAGGTTCCAAAAACCTAAGAAGAGCATCGATCGCAGCTGCCACCTTCGCTTTGCACCTGCTATTATCCATCGCTCTGACAACAAGCGAGACTCCTTTCTTTCTACGTAAACAGGTACATACGCAGGACAGGTATACTACATATTAACGTACCTGCAGCCCACGTATTTACACGTCATTCCAATCCCTCACACAATCCCCTTCACTTTAAACCGTCTAAACGTATTATCAAGATTCGCAAACTCTTCAAAAGTCAGCCTTTAAATGTCAAGTTACACCTGAAGAATTGGATTCTACAAATAACAGTAAACAAAATATTCACTCCGAATCTGATACCTCTCTTTAAATATTAAAAACAACATTTTATTACATATATGGAAACCCACTCAAATTTGGGGAAAAAATTCCTAGTCATTTCGGGGATTACCCCCCGGATTTCAATCATTTTCCCGGCCATTCTAATTTAAACTCATTTACCTTTCAGAGAAAAACGTATCCTACTTCTGCTTTGATGGTTCATTATTTTGTACTTGAAAAATTTGTAATAAACTCTCAGGGGTGAGCTTTTGAAAAGATATAAAATTGCGATACCTACTGAACCAAAATACATATGATTTTAAGATATTTGAAAGGCTCCCCCTGCGGCTTAGATTACCCCCTTTTGAAAAAAGTTACCACGTATTATATATAAACAGGTTAAACAACCACCGCAGGGTTCCACAGGGAGCAACTGCCATCTATGAAAATGACACCGGCTCCCAGTAGAACCGCGTTAAATCACACCTATGGCCATCTTTTGAAATGCATTAAAAATAAATTATTACGTACTTTTTTTCCATACAAAATATATCTGAGGTTATATCATTAAAATGTCACAACTACACCACTTTTTTAATTGAATTTTACAAACTTAAGATTGCTTTGAAACTTAGATAACTAGCAAATGATGAATGTTGTGCTCTACAATTTGAATTAAATATTGCATTCGCTGAATTCTTTTCGAATTGCATTAAATGAGAATCAAACTTCTTTCAAATTGGACTTTTTTTAAATTAGGACTGCAAGTTTTGTTACAGAAGTCAAGTTTCAAAATTCCATTTTACTTTTCCAAGTTTTCCAGGTATTTGAAACAATTGAAATTTAATAATATTTCAAAATGAAATCTTGTGAAATTAAACAATAATTTTACATAGAATGCGTTCAAAATTCAATAATTTTATACTAAAATATTTTGAATTGTACACCTTCAAAAGTTCAAAATAAAAGTTATAATAATGAAACAGTTTTTAATTTAAGGAGAGTCGAGCGTGGCTAAGATGTCCTTGGAAAACTTATATTCTAAGTGAAAAATATTTATTTTACCAGGAAAAAATTGAAAATATAAGAAATATCCTTTTCCATGACAATTACTGAAGGTCAAAGTATAATGCAGTTTTTTCCTTGTTTATGCCCTACATAAGGTCGCGTGAAATCACATGTGAATATGAAAGAACAAAGAAAATTTCAAAAATCTTGTAAATATATATGCAGAATAGATAAAAATATTTTAAAATATGGCAGAAATTATTATTTTCACGATTTATTTGATTTTTACTATTTATTTAGAATCAACGTTGATAAACCGAATTTTTAATTACTGTACTAAAATCTTCGTAAGTATTAAATTATTTATTTTAGACCGCATTATGAATAGTTTGAATAATTATTTTCGAGTTATATCCTAAAATAGCAATGCAGTGTGACCTGAAAAAAAACTTGTGGGGCAGACTTTGAATTGATTTTTAAAATCCTCAACTCTAAAATGCTGCAATCTACCTTTGGTTTTTTTATCTTTTTCAACTCAATATAAGTGACATATGTGAATCTCAAATATTTGAAAAACGTTCTTAATATTATTTAACCATTTTTCATTTTAAATTTGTCGGCTGGGACAGGTGCATGACAAGACATTTTGCGTACTTTTTTATTTATAATTTCTAAACGATGTCGTCTATAAAATGTTGAAACTTTACTAAATTCTGCTTTGATATAAGTATTGCAGCCTAGAAAAAAATGTATTATTCAAAGGAAAAGTGGAAAATAACTTGGGCTTAAATTTGTCAATTTTTTGACAATAACCTATAACAAAAATGATCGGATTTTAATGAATGAGGGCTCATTTTTTTTATTTTTTGACAATTTATAAAAGAGTTCACCATCTTAGATTTTTAAATTAATCTCAAATTTGTAATATTTGGTTGTTAAATGTATAAAGAAGTGTGTAAATTTGATTTCATAAGAAAAAAAAAATTAATTATGCAACGATCCTATTGTGTTTGGTTTCTCTAAGTCGCTCAAAATGGTAGAATATCAAATTTAAAGAATTTGGAATAAAATGCATTTTTAATTCTACAACTTCGAACTATGCCTTCGAAATTTTAACAAATTTTAACAAATTGTAATTTTTCTCAATTTTTATTTTTCCAAGCTAAATTTGCTTTCTAATTGCTTACACATGAGAATAGTATTCAGATCCGAGTGTTTTCCTTTATATTGTAGATTTAAATATTTTTTTATTTTCGAAAATATGGTTCAAATATATATGAGTAATTCTCCAGAACCTTACCATTAAACCATTTCCCTTTCAGGGTAGGCGTGACACTACCCGATTCGGGTAGTGTTTCTAGGTTTTTCTTGTAGTTATAAATAACTACAAGTGTGGGCTCACCACACCCACGATGTGCCAACAGCACTCATGTCAGTATTCTTGAATGGTCACCCATCCAAGTACTAACCGCGTCCAACGCTGCTTAACTTCAGTGATCTGACGAGAACTGGGTTTTTCAGCGTGGTATGGCCGTTGGCCATACAATTTTCGTAAAATAAGTTTTGACAAATAAATAAATACCGACACATACGACCTTCCATATATTTCTTCTTTGGATTACTCTAATTATTATATATTCTCACTCATGTACAACCATTTACTTAATGCCACGGACTATTAACGTCTTTTCAAAAATGTGTAAATCTGAGGTTATTCACTGTATTTTTGAATAAAGTAAACCAATGGAAAGCTATTTTTTACATTTTTGGACAGCTCATAGTACTGAATGAAAGATTATAAATTTGTAACAAACTGCAAACTTCACATCAGCCCCCCACCCCCGCCCAATGCCTATATGCATTTCACGCGCCAACGTTTTTTATTCAAAAGTACCTTCTCAACCCTTACCGCGGAGCCACATTCGTCTCAACGCAGGCAAAAGCCCCATTAGTGTTGATGGTTATATGTTTGTGTACTGTCTGTCATTTGCTGTCATTTGTGGTTACATATTAAAATTATGATTATATTTAGTTTTTATAAAGCAATATTTAGAGTCACCGATAGTAACTGTAGATAGGTAATTCATATTTTTACAATAATTTTATTTAGTTATATATTGTATATCGAAATTATTATATTTATATAAAAGTATAATATCTCCTGGAGAAGGTAAAACTGGCTGGCAAAATGGACAAAATTTGTAAAATAAACAATTACTGTCGGTGACTCTAAATATTACTTTATAAAAACTGAATATAATTATAATTTAAGTATGTAACCACAAATTACAGCAAATTAAAGACACTACTAAACATAAAACGATCATCACTGATGAGGCTTTTCCTGTATTCAGGCGAATGTAGCGCCTTGGTAGGGATTGAGAAGGTACTCTTAGTCAAAAACTTTGTTGCGTGAAATGCATGGAGGCTTAGGGGGCCTGCTTCACATATATAAATGTCTGATTTCGTTACACCAGCGACCGTTATACCAGCGATAATTTAAAAAAAATTCGACCGTTATACCAGCGATAATTTAAAAAAAATTTGATATAAATATTAAAGTACACGGAATTTTTTATTCGACACTTATGAGCACTGAGGAAAATGGACTGTACCCGGTAATAAAAAATATGTTACCGGATATAATCTTGGACTATTAACTATGGGACAGCGATCCAGATTATTAGAACTACAATCTATAGATATTAAGAAATATATATTAAAGGATAATATCTTGGATTATTGAACTCTATAATCTGAGATAATAAAATATATAATCCAAGATTTAAAAATCTAATATCCATATTAGAATCCTGGTCCATTAGATAACCTCGAATATATATAATAATTTTTGCAAACGTATTTATAAAGCTATAAAAAATTTTGATAGACGAGCTCGGAAGTAGAACTGGAAACAAATTTCAATTTTTTAAACACGCGATAAGCAGGAAAGTGGCTATCATAAGACTACAAAAAAGAATGTATTGAGGCTAAGTTTCTGTACTTGTACAAGTGGCAGTGATGTGTAATGAAAAGAAATATAAACTTACCCACTTTCTAAATATAAATCACGTGTGATTTTGCACTAATAATTATTTTATAACTTAATTATTACTTGTTTCAATGCGAACGGATGCATATGACACGCGCCACGATGCGACGTACCATCTGAGACTACACAGGCGCCTGGATATTTTAAAATCTGAGATGTTACAATTTAATGCCTGAAGATTATAAGAATTTAATATCTACAGATTATATTTGGTAACATCTTCATATATTAGAACAATATTATAGATTATACGCGCTAATAAACTTTTCTATACGGTGTATTATTCTTTAATTCTATTATCCAGTTCGTATAATCCATTTTTCTCAGTGAGTGCATTCATATAATTACAAATTAGATATCTAGAATGTATTTGATTTATTTAAAATAATTTTGTAGTGAAACAAGATTCTTCCTTAAAAATTGCCCCTAAAGAAAAATCGTTTGTAAACGTTTTTGGCGGTGTCACAGTAAAAAATTTTACCGTTACACCAGCGACACGTCAATTTTGGATCACACATTACGATCCAATTACAATTTTTCTATAAATACTACGTAATTTTTACTAACTGTCTACTGTTACGGAACGTTTCGTAAGACTAGCCCTTTTTTCACCTCGTTCAGGTCTAACCTTACGGAAAATTCCGTAATACTAGTCAGATCCTAATTTTTATTGATTTAACTTGATTCTAGAATCAATTTTTAACAAAACACGTAGTTTTCAGATTTTTATCTGATAAAATATACAAATGAAAAGACTTTAAAATTTGTAAAAATGTAAAATGGACATTATTACAATGGCAATTCGCATATAGGGTAAGGAGGGGCAGCGCCGACCGGTGGGGCAAAGGCGACTTTGCTTATAACATCGCTATTATTTAACAATTTTAATTCTACTTTGCATTAAATAAATCTATTTTATTATAGATATAGCGTTACTTACTGAAATCTTGAAAATTGACGTTGTAAAAGAAAAATTATGCAGAAAACAGTTTTGACAACGAAAGAATGGAATATTCGCTGGCAGAAATGTAAAGTTTTCGACATTAATGTCAATACTTACAGAATGAAAATTTGATATTTTGACAGATAAAACAATATCACATTATGTCATTATGTTAATGAACGTAATACAAGTCCAAAGTATATTTAATATCGTAAATAATTGAGGCCTCACCAGTGGGGCAAGCCCGACCAAAATAATAGTTCACACGTGCTTAGGTTATAAACGTATCATAAGTTTTGTCGATAAGTCATCGGTAATGTAGAACAGCCACTTATCTTCTGGGCTACATGCAGGAAACTATTATATATTATTATTTTCAATCCGGTCGGTAGAACGGGTGTTTTGTATTGGTACGGTAGAAACCTTTGCGCGTACTCCGTCTCTACTAGAATGTCAAAGAATAAGAGGTTATATCACAGCTATCACTATTTGTATTGAAAATAACTTATTCTTCTTGCTGAATATGTTTAAAGGTAATTTTTCCAATACATAAAATACCACAGACGCGAAACATCATGTTTTCCCATCTTCAGATGTTTTGATTTTCATAAAAAACTGCGGTCGGCTTTGCCCTCTGGTGTGGGGCAAAGCCGACGAAATACAGCTTGTCAGAAATAATTCAATTATTAAATCATTGTTTTATTCATGTAATTATTACTTATAGAAATATGATGTACAATAACGTAGGACACGAAATGAAAAAAATGGATCAATTCCACATCTTATTAACTTTAAAAAAATCATTGACTGTTAACTGGTCGGCGCTGCCCCTCCTTACCCTTAAATTCAGAGATGAATTTACGGCCTGTATTACAAGTTTATGCATAAAAATGATTGTCGGATTAGTTTTTGTCACAGGTAAACTTATCTCATGGTCAGTTAATCTCAATGCTATCATCAAACACCAAAAAATAACTAGGACATCAAATTTGAAGGTTACTGAAAAACGCCCATATACCTATAGGAGACATTTTTTAATCATCGCATAACATTGTTCGAAAACGGGTAATTTTTAGGGATATTTTTAGCAACTTTTGAGGAGGATAATTATTCTTAGTATTAATGAGTAATTATAGTTTTAGTTTGAAGTTAAGTACGCAATAAAAAGTGTTTTAAGCACACGACCCATACAGTTTGGTATGATCGTCGAGGGAGTTATAAAATCTTCTTAAGACTTGAGACAACAGTTGTTGAATAACGAGAACTGAACGAGAGTCCCTAACGAATTGGTAGAAGGGAGTGCGATAAAAGCGTGAATCGATTGCTTTAATCCTCGCCGGGTCTTTGGTCGATTCCCCTTTTGGCACTTGGTCAGGTTCTCAGGGGATTTGCAAATACGCAGTCTGCGGTGATCCCCAAAGCAGCATCGAAATTCCCTTGCGAGCACATGTGTGCTCAAGTGATGCGAACATTTACTCGTCGAGGGTAAAAGTTGCGAGGGGGATTTTTCACGACAAACGTCCTGAAAAGCGTCGTGACTCACTAATCTAGATTAGGGGAGTCTGGGCCCTTTCACAAACTTTTTCATCCTTTTTCACAGTGGCTCTTTATTCAGCTCACACACAGTGTTTACGATAATATTTGCGATTTTAATGGTTCAAGGATTATGTTCTTGTTCTACGAGGGGCTTGCAATGAAAGCTCTGCGTAAGAATAAGGGTTGATATTCTAACAATCTGACTGAAGGGTGCTTTGCATTTAAAGGCTTCGAGGTAATTTAAATTTGATTAGTTTAGTTTCACCTTATAATTGAAATATATACTGGGATCATTATTTATCTACGACCAAATTTAGAAATTTAAAAGATGTCTTGGAATCGAAAAAAGAAAACTATGACTGAAAAAATGCAGGGGCTATTGATAAACTACGTAACAGTTTTTTTGCTGGGAAAGGGAGCCGGGAAAATTTCACGATTTATTATATGAGAAGGGGGAGGGGTGAAATTGTTACGTAGTATTTTTAACAAATAACGTAATTCATGCACGGGGGGAGGGGTGATCGAAACTGTTACGCGACATTTAAAAAAAATCAATACGTGGCAATATATGGCAGAATATATATATAATATATATATATATATATATATAATATATATATAATATATCAATATATGGCCAACAGCCATACCACGCTGAAAAAACCAGTTCTCGTCAGATCACTGAAGTTAAGCAGCGTTGGGCGTGGTTAGTACTTGGATGGGTGACCATTCGAGAAAACTGAGTGCTGTTGGCACATCGTGGGTGTGGTGAGCCCACACTTGTAGTTATTTACTACAAGAAACTAACCTAGAAACACTACTCGAATCGGGTAGTGTCACGCCTACCCTGAAAGGGAAATGGCTTAATGGTATAAAAATACGTAACGAAATTAATGTACCCAAAATTATGGTATACCTAAAAGAAAGGATAAGAAATTCCAAAAAAAGATTCTGGGCTTCCTACTACAGGTCCGGGGTTCTTCGATCCCTGAGCCGCTACCTCTGGAAATTTGTATGTGTACTTTTACCGGTGTTCTGGTGGTTCGGATTCCACCTTAAGCTGTACGTCCCGTCAACATGCACTTGACTGCAATGCAGTCCGTGTATTGTGGGGTAAAAAAGAAACCAGGCTGCCCAATATGTCATATTAGGTATACTAATCTTATCAGCTCTTTTCTCATCAGATCACTTGACTGCATGGTTAAAATGCATCCGTGACTGATGATACATACAGGGACAGCCCCGTGTAGAAAGATTTGCACAAAAATCCAACTCAAAAACAAAGAATGCCTAAAAACTATTGGGCTGTCTGATGTTTCCTTTTTTCATTATACAGATAATAATGATAATAATAATAATAATACTCTAAAATATAAGGTCAACCACCTTTTATACATGGACGACCTTAAACTCTTTGCTTCCTCGAAAGAGGACCTTAACATCCTTGTGGAGGCGGTAAATAGGTACTCTAAAGCGATTGGCATGAGCTTCGGACTGGACAAGTGTGCCTGCGTCCACCTACACCAAGGAAGATTAGAAACTACATCATCGCGTCACGATCAGGATGTTCAACTCATAGGCGGAAATACCATTCAACATCTTGGTATTGGAGAAACATATACATATCTTGGAATACCGCAAGCGGAAACCCATGATGTGCGTGCGTTAAAAACGGCCCTTGGAAAAAAAGTATCGCCAAATTCTCAGAAAAATTTGGGCTTCCGAATTATCTGGAAAGAATAAGATCCAGGCGACCAATATGCTGGCCGTTCCTATACTGCTCTACACGTTTGGTGCAGTAAAATGGAACGTCGATGAGTTGAAGTAACTTGACCGAAGTACACGCAAGATGATGACAATCCATCGAAGTCATCATCCTAGATCTTCCGTACCTCGAATATACCTCCCTCGAGATAAAGGGGGTAGAGGCTTGCTGAGCTTCGAGTGTCTTCATCGCAGAACGGTTCTGGCTACAGCCTGCTCAGTTCTAAATAGCACAGATTTTCTTATGCGACTAGTACATCAACATGAAGTCGCCAATGCTGCGGCGTTTCTATATCGTGCCGCAGATAGGGCCGCAGAGGAGCTTGTCCTTCCATTTGATTCCAGCGACAGTACACATGGCCTAGCATCACTAACACCTTTGGTGCTCAAAAGTCACGTACAGGAAGCAGAACATAAGCTTCTACTAAGAGAACATGCTGACAAGCCTCTTCATCGTAAATTCTACGGCATTATACGTAGAGAAGAGCTCTCGATGGGTCTGTCTCACATGTTTCTCAAGTCTGCTGGATTAAAATCGGAGACTGAGGGATTTCTTTTTGCCTGTCAAGACGGCGTTATAGACACCTTAGTTTACCGCGAGCGCATAATGAATATACCTGTAGGCGATACCAACTGCCGAGCGTGCAAGCAAGAGCCAGAAACACTTGGACATGTTCTCAGTGGATGCTCAAAATATGCACGATACGGGTACATAGAGAGACACAATGCGGCTCTAAAAGTGTTATATTACGATCTAAGGCACTTCTATGGTGTTGATCTATTGCCCGTCTTGCGATACGCCCAGGGGGAACTCGAGTCCGTTGTGGAGAATGATCAGTGTAAGATCTACTGGAATTTCTCATTCTCCACCACTCAACGTATCAGTGCTACGAAGCCTGATATTGTCCTCCAAGATCTGAAGAACAAGATCATTTAGGTAATTGAATTCTCGGCACCAGAAGATGGTAATATCACGGCAAAGGAGGAAGAAAAACGGGCGAAATATCAAGCACTTCTTTTCGAGCTGAGCAGGCTCTACCAAGCCTTCAAAGTCCATCTTGTAGTTCTCATAATCGGCTGTCTTGGAGGTATGAAAGCTTCATTTATTAGCCAACTCAACAAGATTCCGGCTTGCCAGCGTCAGGCTCATTCCATCGCGAACCGGATGCAAAAGGCTGTTCTTCTGGGATCACTTCATCTGGTCCGTCAACACTGTTCCTCATAACATTCTACAAAGATTGGTAGCTTTAAAAAAGTATCCAGAGGTGAAACTTCATCTGCAACTGTCCCGTCTGCCGCGTAAGATCATCCGCGGCTAGAGACCTGACTCCAAGGAACAGTATTGCCCGATGTTATCTCGCGTAAATTTCCCGCTCTTGCTTACCTTCTAGGACAGAAGGAGCAGAAGCGGATAACGTACACGTTCCAGTTGCATCGGGATTGGTTGCTTTAAGGAACCATGATCGTAGCTTCCGGAGCCTACAACTTCTCACATAAAAAAAAAAAAAAAAAAAAAAAAAAACTGTTGTCGCCTTCAACGCTCACGGCCGCTGTGTATGGATAACAGCGGTAGAATACGAACTCCAAACTACACTATGTTCCTAATTTTGTACCTACAACATCATCGCAGAAGATTTCAGACATCGTATTATATTAACTTATAACATCCTCATCTCATCAGTCACTTGACTTAGTCCGTGGCTATGACCAGATGCCTGGCTTTATGTTTCATATATAAATGTATTACAGCTATCATAGCAGATAAGGTATATTCTCAATGTGACGAGAATGACATCCTTACAGAAGAACAAAAAGGATGTTGTAAAAATTTGGAAGGCAGTAAAGATCTAGTCACCACAGACGCTGTTGCCATGACGCAAGCTCTTAAACATCAAAGAAACTAGCACATGGCATACATTGACTACAAGCAAGCGTCTCCTTCCGCAACACATGATTATTTGCTTGAAGCCTTAAAAGTATACAAAATTTGCCCACACATCATTGACTTTCTAAGTCGTGCGATGATGCTTTGGGGTACAAGAATCAAATATTTTGATCACGGAGAACCAAGGATAACTAGATGAATACGCATTACTAGGGGTATATTGCGAGGAGACTCCTTCAGTGCATTATGGTTCTATTTAGCGTTGAAGCCAATGAGCAAAACACTAAATAGCATGTCTCATGGGTTCCGAGTACATGATAACGAGGACGGTCATCAAGTGACCCATCTTCCATACATGGATGACCTGAAGCTATACGCTAGTTCGAACCAGAAAATGGAGCAAGTGATCGATATCACAAAGCAGTTTTCCAATGATGTCCACATGAAGTTCGGACTTCATAAATGCAGAAGAGTGCATTTAACCAGAGGAGAATTAGGGACCGCAGAGCTAGAGAACGATTTCGAGAATGGCATCAAGGCAATGGCTGAGGGCAAGTCATATAAATACCTGGGTATTCTCGAATCTCAGGGTATTCAGCATACGATAGTTAAGAAAAGCCTAACGACTGCCTGCACTACAAGACTCAGATTGGTTCTGAAGAGTTCTCTTAAATCGGCAAACAAGATCAGGGCAATCAACACCTATGCCATCTCTGTCCTCACGTACTCCTTTGGGCTCATCAAATGGTCGAACACCGACCTCGAACGATAAACAGAATCATCCCAAGGAAATGACGAAACACCGAATGCACCACAGTAATTCGGCGATTGAAAGGGTAGTTCTACCACAACACAGGAGCGGTAGGGGCATTGTAGATGTGAGGAAACTGTGTGAGTCACAAGTTATATAGCTGCGGGACTATGTTAACAGCAAGCGAGATGTTACGCTTTACAACACCATCTGTAAAGCGGATCTTGACTACACGCCCTTGAATTTGTCCTCAGAGGAGGCCTTGAATATCAGGGCAGAAACCATAGAGGAATTAGAAACGCAATGGAGACAGAAAGCCATCCACGGCGAACACCCCAAAACGTTAGATCAATATGAAGTGGATAGTGAGGCATCCAATATTTGGCTGAGAAAGAGCGTCCTGTATCCAGAAACGGAAGGATTCGTCATTGCGATTCAGGATAGGGTTGTCAGCATCAGAAATTATCGCAAACACGTGTTACATCAAGACGTGGTTGACCGGTGCCGATTATGTGGAGATACCAACGAATCCATTGAGCACATTATTGATGGTTGTCGCGTAATGGCTCAAAGAGAATATACGCACAGACATAACGATGTGGTGGGCATTATGCATCAACAACTTGCCCTAAACCTAGGACTCTTAACAGAATGGACGCCTTTCTATAGATACATTCCAATGCCCGTTTTAGAAAACGAAGATTACATCTTATATTGGGATGTTACTATCCAGACGGATCATTACATCCGAGCCAATCGACCCGACATCGTGATGCGAGAAAAAAAAGGTGGAAGAGTCTACATCATCGACATTGCTTGTCCACTTGACCGAAATTTGCAGGCAACCTATACAGCCAAGATCCATAAGTATAGCGAGCTAAGGTATGAAGTAAAGACAATATGGAGGAATGTGAAACATGCATCTATTCATCCTATTGCGATTTCGGCTACAGACAATGTGCACGCAAGATGCACTGAACATCTTGAACATTTAGGAGTCAGTAGGGTACTGCCAGCAGCTCAGAAGGCTGTTTTATTGAAAACCTGTCGCATTGTGAGAAATTTTCTAGACCATCAGGAAGCAAGTGAATAAAAACGTATGGAGTGGCAGATGGTAGCTCTAAGAAAGCATCCAGAGGCGACTGTTGTCACCTCCAACGCTCGCGGCCGCTGTGTATGGATAACAGCGGTAAAATACGAACTCCAAACTACACTATGCTCCTAATTTTGTACCTACAACCTCATCGCAGAAGATTTCAGACATCGTATTATATTAACTTATAACATCCTCATCTCATCAGTCACTTGACTTAGTCCGTGGCTACGATGAAAAACCGGGTTCACCAGAGAACAAGTTTAAATAAATATCATGCACTTGACTGCGACCCAGTCCGTGAATGATGGGGTAAAAACCAGGCTTTGCCCAATATGTCAAGGCATACGCTCACATCAGATCACTTGATTGCATTATAATAATGCGTCTGTGACTGATAATATATACCGGGACAGCCCCGTGCATACTATTCGAAAAAATAAAAAAATAAGAATCCAACGCTAACCAAAAATGCCTTCGACATATTGGGCTGTAACCACCTTAAGCCTGAGACATTAATTTTGTATTTTTGTAATTCTTTTTTATCACATTATTTTAGAACCTTTAAAAATATGCGCCCAATGACCCATATTTGATTTTTGTCTCGATCATTCACTATGAAAATAATCATAAGTAAACAGATTTTTTGCGATTTTTCTAATGAGTACTGTCTCCGAAATTATTCAACATTTTTTTTCGCTTTTTGAGTTAATTCTAATGAAAAAATGTTGGATAATTTACTAAAATATCTAAAAACTTTAGTAAAGGGCTTCAATCTTCAAAACTGTTATGAAAAATTGAAAGTTAAGTGACTTGACAGGGTGTCTACCCAAATCCCGGAAAAAAATTCCCTGACAATTCCAGGTTTTTTCCAGGTATCTTAAGTTTTTTCCAGGTACAATTTTTCATAGCATTTCATTTAATTTAAATTCAAATATTCCGCATATTTTAAACGCACTGTCTATGGTTATGGAATTTTCCGTAACTCCAACCCCCTTTCTAGCTCGTTCAGAGCTGACATAGACAGTGCCTAATTTTAAAAATTCGACTCGGAATATGTATAAATTTTCGCGAGTTTATTATAAATAACGTTTTTTTTCACTTTCTAGGAATTTAATTAATATTACAAGACATTCTTAAATATTTTAGCACGATCGATTAATTAAATAATTAAATGATACTAAAAATATAATAATTTCTTGAATTTGTCTCTAAAGTCCATGAATTTTTTTCCAAAAAATACAGTAATTCTCAATCAAACAGTTGGGGTTTTTAACTCAAAAAAAATCAATTTTTAAACAATTAGCTGAATTTTAAACTAAGAATGAGCAGTTTCCAACCAAAAATGGAATAATTAAATTTTCAGTTAAAAAATTAATATTCCACCCAGAAAAAAACAGATTTATTTTTAAAACAAATTCAATTTAACTTTCAACCAAGTAGTTTTATTTTGAACCAAAAGGATGAATTTTCAACTAAAATGATGAATATTTAACTGAAATACTTCAATTTTCAACCAAAAAGATAAATTTTCTACCACAAAAAAGATTTTTCAACAAAATACATCATATTTCAAAGAAATATTTGAATTATCAACTACAAAAAGACACATTTTCAAACAAATAAATGAATTTTGAAATAAAAAAGATCAAGTTTCAACCAAAAATGTAATAGTTGAATTAAAAAAAAAAGAAGAATTTTAATCTGAAATGATCAATCTCTAACTGGAATAGTTCATTTTTCAAAAAAAATATGAATTCTCAACCAATTGCATTTTCCAACGAAAAAAAAATTATTTGCAACAAAAACAAAACTAATTTTCAAAAAATAGTTAGATTTTCAAACAAAGTAATGAATTTTCAATAAGGATGATGAGTCTCTAACTAGAATCATCAAATTTTCAACAAAAAGAATAATTTTCAACCCAGAAGATTAATTTCTACCAAAAAAGTCAGAATTTTCAACTAAAAAAGATGAATTTTCTACCAAAAAGACGATTTTTCCAAAAAATACATTAATTATCAATCAAACAGTTGATTTTTTTAACACAAAAAGATCAATTTTTAAACAATTAGCTGAATTTTAAACTAAAAATGATCTGTTTTCAACCAAAAATGGAATAATTAAATTTTCAGTTGAAAAATTAATATTCCACACCAAAAAAAAAACAGATTTATTTTAAAAACAAATTTGATTCAACTTTCAACCAAGTAGTCTTATTTTGAACCAAACAGATGAATTTTCAACTTGAATGATGAATATTTAACTGGAACACTTGAATTTTCAACCAAAAAGATAAATTTTCTACCACAAAGACGATTTTTCAACAAAATACATCAATTTTCAAAGAAATATTTGAATTATGAACTTCAAAAGGAGACATTCTCAAACAAATAAATGAATTTTGAACTAAAAAAGATCAAGTTTCAACCAAAAATGTAATAGTTGAATTGAAAAAAAAAGATGAATTTTCAACTGAAATGATCAATCTCTAACTGGGATAGTTGATTTTTTAACAAAAAATATGAATTCTCAACCAATTGCATTTACCAGCGAAAAAAAATGATTTGCAACAAAAACTAAACTAATTTTTAAAAAATAGTTAAATTTTCAAAGAAAGTAATGAATTTTCAACTAAAATGATGAATCTTTAACTGGAATAGTTGAATTTGAAACCAAAAACATGAATCATCAAATGTCCAACAAAAAGATTAATTTTCAACCCAGAAGATTAATTTCTACCAAAAGTCAAAATTTTCAACTGAAAAAGATCATTTTCCAACAAAATATTGAATATTTGCAATTCAAATAAAAAAAATTTCCAACAAACAAATTTTCAACAAAATGGTTGAAGTTGCCACTGGAATAGATCAATTTTCAGTAAAAAAAATAATTTTCAGCCAAAGAAAAAACGAATTTTCAACAAAATTGCTCATTTTTCAACCGAGGAGATGAATTTTCTATTAAAATGATGAATCTTTAACAACAACAAAAAATTACTTTTTAACTAAAGATAAACTCTCAACTAAAACCGATGAATTTTCAACCAAAAACAGAATACTTGAAATTTCACATAAAAAATTGATTTTGAACAAAACAAAAAAAACGAATTTTCAACAAAATAGTTCAATACCCGTAGTATAAAGCTACTTTTACAAATGAAGAATCTTTGTTATTCGATTTAATATTGCAATTTACAACAATTAAGCACGTTCTCGAAAAAATTCCCTGACTTTAAAAGAAATTCTCTGACATTTCCAGGTTTTTCCAGGTATATCAAAATTCCCTGACAATTCCAGGTTTTCCAGGTTTTCCAGGTTTTCCAGGTAGGGTAGACACCCTGCTTGATAAAAGATTTGAAAAATGGTCAAACCTGGTTTTATTTCATTTTATTGCCAATAATAAGGTTTAAAATGACAGCAATCGCCCTTAAAAAGGTTAGGATGATTTTATTGCACGTTTACCTTGTCACGAAATCAAGAAGAATTATAACAAAATGTAAGGGTTATTTTACTAAATACAGAAAAATGTTGTCTTTTAAATTATCTTGGGAATCTTAAAGCATGCTTAATAATTTTGAGACATGTACTAGTAATTTAAAAATTTTTCCCAAAATGTAGTTGTTTATGGATATGTTTCTACTAAATAGCGCTAGTGTTTTTACGTTTTAATTTTCGCGTGGAGTTCTTTCGTTTTGTGTTCTATATGTCAGGGTATCTAGTAAAACTTCGTTTTCAAATTCCCAACAAATTCCCGGATTTACCAAATCGGAATTAACCCTTTAAGGACCAAGCCTTGATCCCGTTGAATAAAAATTCTGAAAAAATTCATGAATAATGTATGATCATTTTTTGATCGATTTTTGCAACAAAATTTTTGTTCAATATTTATAATTTTCTCAGTTTCTATTGAGTATACGATAACTCATAACCACCTCACGAGATGCGGAATAGCCCACTTCGATATAATGCACGTATTTATTTTGCAGAATTCTAAGCTTGTTACCTGAAAATTAGGAAAATCGAAAATAGTGAACGTTGCTCAGCTGCAACAGTGGTCGTTAAAGGGTTAAAATATTTCCCGATTATTAGTTTAAAAAGTACTTAAAGATACTAGAATAGTTGACGAAATTAATTATCTTTTATCACGCTCGGAATGATTTTAACAAGAGGACCGATTTAGGATAATTTAAAAAAAATATCTTGAAATGAAAAATCAAAACTTCATTTGTATCAGAAAAATGACACATTTATTACATCTAAACCAATAATTCAAAACAAGGTAAGACGATCGTCTGAAAGTTATTACGCCATATTTAGATTTTGGCAGAACCCAAGCAAAAATCAGCACAGTTTTGTCAAAACGTCGATTAAATTCTATGGAAATTAAGATTTGAAATAAGCCCAAAAATAATCACAAAAAATAAACACTTTGTTGTTCATAAAAACATTAAACCAATTTATCGGAAAATTTTTTTTTGTACCTTTTTGAATTTTGAATGTTTGAGACGAAAACGTTACAAATTGAACTGTGTCAATTAGTAGCCTTAGTAGTTAACAAAATGTCAATATCCGATTGAAACTTTATAAATTATTTGCAATTTTAGAATAATTTCAAATTAATACACTACCGACAGAAAGTATGGGTATATTTCCTTTGATCGTTTGAAAATTCATACTTCACTTCAGACGAATATTTGTGCAGAAACTGAATCTACGATGTTGCAAGTAGAATCATTTGAAATATTAGGAAATTCCGCGTCAAATTCACCTACGTCCAAATAATTTTAATGAACGAGTCAAAAAAAATTTAGCTTCAAAGTCAAATCTATAAAAGTGTTCCTAAAAATTGGGGGAAATCGTGAAATCAATCAGAAAAAATCCCACTCTTTAAATCTAAATCAAGGCCTTTTTGCGAGCCAAAAGTCGGAGATTCGTGATTAAACTATACGTCATCCTTCATTCTTTTCATTCTTTTATAAAGTGCAACTGCAGATTCAATTAGATATACAATGGAATATAAAGGAATCCGAAGTTACATCCTATAAAAAATGAAGGTTAACGACGAATCTCGGACTTTTGGCTCCCAAAAATTAATGTTGCACGAGTAAATATTTTGAACGAATACCCAGCAATTACATAATATTTAATCATGCTCTTAATTTAGATTTAAAGAGTAGGATTTACTCTTGATTTTATGATTTTTCCAATTTTTTAGGAACACTTTTCTAGATTTGGCAAAGACTTGAACTCAAGTTTTCAAAATTTTCATTTAGTCAAACAAAATTTTCAACGTTCAAACTAAATATTTTTTGGCTCGTTCATTAAAATAATTTCAACGTGGTCTTATTCGACGCGAAATTTTCTAATTTTTCAAATGATTCTACTTACTAAGTCGTAGCTTCATTTTCTGCACAGACATTCTTCTTTGAAGTGAAGTGTGAATTTTCAAACGGTCAAAGGATATGTACCCAAACATTCTGTCGGTAGTGTAGATTCATAATTAAACGTTTTTATTAAATTTCAAATCATACGTTCAAATATTGTTTCAGTCTAAAATATTCCATTATTAACCCATGCAATTTGAAACAAATTTTTTTATTAAACCAAAGACATTTTTCCATATTTAGCAATATTTGACTGTTGATTTAAAATGAGCAATTATAAATCAAACATGCAAAACTAAACAATTTTAAAACTGAATTGTTTCAAATAGTAGGCCTTGAATGATAAACATTTCAGAGTGCTAAATTTAAACTTTGAACGATAGACATTTTAGTTTTTTCATTTCGCTGAATTTGTAATTTGTAAGTGAAATTTTTTAATTGCGAGGTATAAATAATAATTGAAAAATTATTGATTTCAAACAACTCGAATTTGAAAACAATTAACTTTTAATTTAGAAAAGTGTTTAGTTTTAAACGAAATTTAAAATCATTCGATTTTCGATGTTTCTAATTGGAAATTGCTTCAATTAGGCATTTTCACTCCATAGTCAGCTAACTTCACTTCGTTAACTGCTGAGGGATCGTTCATATACTACGTTACGCGTTTTTATTTTGTTTATATCGTTGTATCCTTTTCAACTTCACGGAAATGATATTCTCATCTTTATTTAAACAAAAGAAAAACGCGTAACGTAGTTTATGAACGATCCCTGAGGGGAAAACAATGGATGAAATGCATTGGATTCGCTCCATTTTTGCCCTATTTTGTTAATATCTTCGTACAAACTAATTTTTTCTATATAAGTGTATTTGAAAAATAGTTTGTATTTATTAAGAACTATTCAATTAAATAATAAAATGTTAATAGTTATTATTCATTATGAAGATATTACAAAAATAAAGTTTTGTCCCATGCATTTGGTCCACTGTTTTCCCCTCAGCACTCACCGAAGTGAAGATAGCTGATGTTCGAAGTTAAAATACCTAATAAGATATAATTTTCAAAATTTAGAAATTGATTGATTAATTATTCAATTTAAGGCATTGAAAATGATAACGTGGTTTATATTTTTCAACCAGAAATATTTCAACTGTTTAATTTATAAAAGTTTAAAATTTTGTTGTTTAACGACATTTAATTATAAATTGTGCATCCATTTTATACGTATAAATAAAAAAAAATTCAAGCTTCAATTTTAAACGTTTTAAATTCAACGGAGTTCAAATTTTAGTGCTTTAATTTGCAGTTTATTTTTTATTTGATTACTTCAAATGAAAACCCGAATTTTTTAATTTCAATTACCGTGAACATTTTTTGTTGATCCCGGAATAAACGGGAAATGACAGCGAATCATTTCCTTCCACTAAATAGGATCCCTGTAAAAGCTCAGGACCATAATACGACTGGAAATTTACTAAAAAAAAAATATTTTTCCCTAATGCCGCGTTTAACAAACTTATCGACAAAAAATAGCAGATATAAGGCAGAAAAAAACAGCACAAGAAATTTCTCCGAGTTTAACTTTTATGCTGGCAGAAAATACAAAATTTCTAATTTAAATTTATGACCGCGGATTTCCCGGATCTGTTCACGAATTCCCGGCATTTTCCCGTATTTTTGAAGGTGCACAAAATTGTCAGAAAATTACCGGATTTCCCGGGTCGCCAGACACCCTGTATATGGTTTAATTTTCTTTCTTTTTGTTTTAAAAACATACCTGAACTAATCGTATCTCTAATTGTTGAGGCATTTATGTGTCTCGTATAATAAGCGTAGAAGTATCAACATTGTATTGATTGATTGATTCATTCATTGAGGCATTGATGAAAATATTTGAGAAAGTTACGTAACATAGGGGTAGACTTGTTACATGAGGGAGGAGGGGTACAAAATTGTCGAAAAATGTGTTACGTAATTTATGGATGGCCACTGGCCACTAAACAACACTAAGCCGAATAAATACTTTTCCCACAGATACCAACGATGCGGTGTTGTTTGGATTGCGCAGAACGCAGGCGTTAAATAGTCGTTTACTTTTTGGTTTAAAAGCGTAAATGTGGAAGAAAAACAACAGATGGATACTCACCATACTGCGGGTTCGAGTCGCTGGGGACCGTGGAAGAGTGTGAGGGGGAGGATGAAGGCGACAGGTGACCAGTGGAAACGGAATTCTTAATGGATGGTGGATGCAGCAGAAGCATCCCTCTGCCCTTGCCTCCTATGGGGCCACCTCTTCGGGATCCTCGGGGTCTCCCTCGTTTGCTAGTGCCTCGAACACTTGGTCTCATTCGCACCCCGGTGCCTACGCCGAATGTAAAGTGATGACCCAGTCTGGCCACTTTTGGTGGTTCTCCAAACTGAGAAGGCAAGCGGGAATTTCTAAAGTCTGACGACGATACGGGGCCATCCACGTCGACGACGAGACCCTCGTTACTTGTTTCATCCTAGGATTTTAAAAAGATTATAATTATTTTTTATGTTTTAAATGGTATCAAAGTATGTTTAATTATAATCGTGAATTATTTATAATATCAGAGATACGAACCTCCGACTTTGCTGGACTGCTCGGATTTCCTAAATCATTAACAAAGTCGGGAGACTGTTGCAGATTTTGATGATTATTTGTCAGAGAATAGCGTTGAATTTTATTCACCGGAGTTCCTGGTTTGCTGTTTACTTGCGATAATTCATTTGTATTAAAGATGTCATTATCTTCTAGACACGGCTTCTTTGCTTCACTCTATGCAAAGGACAGACCTTTTTTTAAATTTTATAACAATTCGATTTTATACTTTATTTTGTGATTAATAAAAGCTAGAAATAAACTTTGTTGTGTTTCATTCTACAGAGGACTTTAAAGGAAAATAAGAGAGTGGTTGATGATTTTAACATTAGAAGTTTCTTGATTCTCAGATTCAAAAAGTATCAAACTTATGTTAGATATTATAAAAGTAAAAAATATATTTTTGTAAGCCTTTGAACAAAGCAACAAAAAAATAATTTTCAAATAACTAAAGTAATAAAAAAAAAGCTTTTTCTAATCCACAAGAAAACCATTCAGAAAAATTCAAAATTACGATTTAAATTTGAAATAATCCAGTTTTTATATTTAAATTTAAAATGTTTTGGATTTAGAGTTTTTTCGACTTAAAAATTTGAACTACTCTGGCTTGAAATTTGAAATAAAATGTTAGGTTCTTCGAAGATACACACAATTACAGGGATCACAGCAGTTCAGTGGTTCAATTTTAGGTGAAATGAGAGATTTTGTTTTTAAAAAAGGGGATTTCTTTTATTATTTAAAACTTTGTATTTTTTTTACTTTTTTTACTTTTTTACTTTGTTTACCTCGTGAATTGTATCAAAGGGCCCCCTAAATAACATTAACGGATTTTTTCATATTTATCTATTTTTCATTCTTCCAATTAAAATTGTTGTTATAATGTATTTTTATTAGTAGACAGATATTCATTCTTTATTTTTGTCAATTTTTTTGTAGTGTAATCACATCAGTAAAAAACCCCGAGTTATGTCGTTCTAATTATTTGTCTAATTGGGCTAAAAACAAACAATTTTAAAAACATAAACATTATTTTTTGAAAAACCTTTAGCTTTTCTGTCTTTCTTAATGTCAGCTAAAAAATGAATAATAAAAAAGAGAAATCTGACTATTTAAAAAATTTGCAGCTATTACATTTTTGATTTCCTAGAGTTTATCAAATTTTTTACTGGAATATTTTTATCTGTAGAATGTCCTCCAATACCGGAAAAATTGTGTACACATTTTTTAAGGAGTGTCTACATTTGTTGTCATTTTTTGATAAACAATTTTTTTCACGATTTTTGAAGAAATGAATTTTAAATATTCCAGTGTCGTGAAGTCTACTTTGGAGAGTAAGATGTTTTCAATGCTTAACTGTACAGTTCATTTATCTTTCATGTTTAATTTCTCGATTAAATCTCTTCACAGTCGACATCCTTCAAAAAGGGTCGGAATTCTGAATTTTAGGAATTTTTTCGAATTTTAGAAATTTAAGAAGGAAAAAGCAGAATAGGTAGAAAAAGGGGAAGAAAGTTAACAATTGTTCAATTTTAAACGCTGCAATGAGAATTATATAATTTGGGATGAACTCAATTTAAAATGGTTGAACTATTAACGCTTTTAAATTAAATTATATAATTTGTTACATTTTGGATTTCAAACAAAAGGGAAAACAGAAAAAAGCCGGTTAGTCTCATTTTTCCTTGAGAAAAGTCAAAAAGGGTATCAATTAAAAAAAGAACAAGGCGAAAAAAGTCTAAAACATCGCGTACAATCCGCGAATTGAAAATATTCATTTTTTAAAAGCAATTTTTTGAGAATAAAGAATGAAGAGATAGGTATACAAGAAAAGGTTTGGAATAAGAAAATATAAAACTGAAACACTAATAAATAAAATAAGAATAAAAATAAAAATGAAAGAAATAGCAAACGAAGAAGCAGAATGATGAACGAATGGAAGCGACGGATTGAGCGTAAGACTAAGGGCGCGGGCTTACCTTGACCGGAAGCGCGGTTTGCTTCCTCTTCCGGTCCCTCTCCTTGTGGTGTAGGTTTAACTCAAGGCGAGTCTCCTCCGAGTGCTGCTTTCTCTCCTCGCTCCGCTGACTGTCTGAAATATACGGACACGGACGCGTACGCGAGGGCAGCTTATTTCATTACTTGTGCTTGTTATTATTATTCGTTATTAGGACATTAGCATAACCTAACGAGCATAATGTAATTGCGTGCGGTATGCATGCCATCGTCCTCATCGACCGACCCTATCTCCCGATGCACTTAAGCATGCCCAATAAGAACCGAGCTCATTGTTACATTTGGTAACTGTTCTAGAACGCAACAATTTCCTTCCATCGAACACTTTCCAATCTCGAAATTCGAAATCACTGCTCAATTCTATTACAAGCCTAGATTTCAGAATTTGTACGTTCTAGGTACTTGAGACAATTTTTAGAAGACATACTTATAAATCAGAAAATATGGCCAGTCAAACATCTTAATAATCAAATCGCCCAAAAAATTCTGAATTGTCTGGTAAAAAACAGGATTATAACATTTTCCTTTTTTAATACCATTGTTGTTTCCCGGATGTAAAATAAAAAGAATATTTACCATACCATAATTCTCTCTATATAGGATTATAACAGTAAATATTGAATTCATTTTAATTCATTGTCCTGTGTTTTTTCAGACTTGATAGTTTGAATTAAAGTTTTTTATTATTAGAATAAAATATAAAATATAGAATTAAAGTTAAGTGGGATTCAACTTTGATTTGATAAATTAAATTCATACTTCTTTTTGGGTGAAGGATTACTTACATTTCGCTTCGATCTCCTCGTCGTCGAGTAAGAGGGACACAACTTCCTTTGGTTTCAAGGTGTCTGGCTTGAAATTGCCACCGCTGATTACCATTCGTTGAATCTGTAAATTAATTATGTAAGTAAATTAGTCAATGTAAATAAGAAAGGATATATAAACTGGTAGATAGTAATTGATGAACAACATCTGATGACGAGTCTATATTTTAAATCGGAATGAGTGTTGAAACAAATGAACGAACCTCGCTCTTTTCTCGGGCCCTCTGGAGAATTCTTTCCTCTATAGTACCTTTGCAGATCAATCGATAAACGGTGACCTGTTTGGTTTGACCCAACCTGTGAGCACGATCCATCGCCTGCTGATCTACTGTTGGATTCCAGTCGCTGTCGTAGAATATCACCTGTAAACAATTTTTTATTCAGAGCATTAATACATAATTGGGTGAAAAATCAGTATTACAATTTACATTAATTTTGCAGATTGGCTACTCAAAACTCATACACTGGGACCGCGCTTTACCGGAACCTGATATACCGGATGCGGTGGTCCAAAGGGGCGAGAGAGAGAGAGGCGCTTGCAAGGTCAGCGGGGTTGCGCAGTTTACGGTTCGGCACTATAAGAAGCCACAAGCAAGAAAGAGAAGAACGATTCGGAGAACTCCGATTTATCGTGAAGGCCATTGAGCGTAATCCTGAAACCCCCGGTAAATCGCCGTCCCAGTGCATAAGGATTTCTGGTAATTGCTCGGTTTTCAAACATTTTACGCGATTAATCAAATTTTCAAATTCAAGCTATCAAAACTAATCAATATTTATAATTTCTTTATGCTAAAAAAAAGTATTTCTAAATTAATGCGTGTAATGCCAAATAATTCTAAATTTTGAGGGTTTGAAATTTTTTGAAAATTAAACATTTCAAATTGAACAATTTCAAAATCAAACGTTCAACATTGTACAACTTTAAATTGAAAATCTTGTAAGTTCTTTAGTTTAAATGTTAACGCTTAAAAATTATATAGTTTCAAAATAAATCATGCTAAATTGTACAATATCAAAAAAGTAGACTAAAACATTAAATAAATTCAAATTTGAAACTTCGCACGGTGAGTCTCAACCAACTTCAACCTTAACTTCTTACTCAATGCAAATTCTTTGCAGGATTTAATTCTTTGATGTTGCCTGAATATTTTAAGTGATCAATGAAAAAAATCAATCAAGCCCTTCTATGAAAACTCAAAATTTTTATTTTCCGAGATATTTTTTTTTGTGATAAAAAATTTTTATTTTATGTACGCTTTTATACACAAAATATATAGTGAAAAAGTTCCTATAAACTTTTGTGTCAAACAAAAACTGGGTCTTCTATTGAGGTTTTTGCAGCCCTATTTGCGCTACAAAAACCTCTACAGAAGACCCAGTTTTCTTTTGACATGAAAGTTTATAAGAACTTTTTTTACTAAATATTTTATTTATAAAAGCGTACATATGATTAAAAATATTTATCACAAAAAAAAACATCTCGAAAAATCAAAATTTGAATTTTCAAAAAAACGATCGATTTGTTCCCTTTTTGGCTCAAAATATCTAGGCAATATCAGATAACTCAATCCTTCAGTTTTTGTTGAGCAAAAATTTTCAATAACCTTAGGGACAAAAAAACGCTCTATTTGCACTACAAAAACCTCTATGTAGAAGACCCAGTTTTCGTTTGACACAAAAGTTTAGAGGAACTTTTTTACTATATATTTTATGTATCACAGCCTACACATAATTAAAATGCATTACAAAAAAATCTTACATACATACATAGATTAGCAGTTCGAACTCGAAAGTTCATTGCCTCACTACCCGATTCGGGTAGTGTTTCTAGGTGGATATTTACTACCAATGTGGGCCCACCACACCCACGACGGGCCAACAGCACGCAGTATTCCTGAACGGTCACCCATCCAAATACTAACCGCGCCCAACAATGCTTAACTTCAGTGATCTTACGAAAACTGGTGTTTTCAGCGTTTTCTTAAAACATCGAAATTTGAATTTTCAAAAAAAGGGCTCGATCGATTTTTTTCATTTTTACTTAAAATGTTCGGGCAACATCCGAGAATTAAATCCTGCAAAGAAGTGGCGTTGAGTAAGATGTTTAAATTGAAGTTGATTGAGGCTCACCGTGTTCGTCGTAATGAAAAACATTTCAAATTGTACATTTTAAAGTAGAAGCCATCAAATTAAACATTTACAGAAAAAGTTTGTTAAAAATTAAAAGTTTAAAATCAGAAAAATTCTACGTTTAGAGCAATCCAAATTTGACAAATTTCAGCAGAAGCGCTAAAAATTATTTATCTAGGATTAGGACTTTCAATTGAAATGTTTTTATTAATTTTTTGTTTAAACGGAAATTATAAAACAAAAATTACTTACAGAATATTAGCATTTCCCAGACCAAATTAATCAATTGTAGGTACAATATTAAGCAATTAAAATTGGAAATTGCCACATTTATCAGTTTTCAATCTAAGGTTATTCAATTTTGAATAATTTCAAATTAATTTTTAAACTATTAAGGCTTTCAATTTGATATTTTACAATTTCAATTGTAAACAGGACAGATTTTAATGCTTCAATTAAATATTGTAAATCTTGAGGCACTTTCAATTTGAGATGGTCTAGTCTCGAAATTTAAATTGTAATGTATTTGAAATTGTATGTTCAGGTATCAAAGGCTTTAATTTTTAAATATTTCTGTTTTGAAATATTATTCCAAGTTAAAATTATTATAACGATCAAATCGAATAATTTCATATTAAAATATTTCAAACTATATTTAAAATTAGTCAGTGTTGAACATTTCAAATCACAAAATTGTACAACTATTAAAGTTTTCAATTTGAAATAAATTTGTAACATGTTAAAGGGTTCCATTTCAAAATTTTGAAAATTCAATTTTTATCAATATTGAAGGCTTCGAACTTAAAAAGTCTCAACTATTTAGGTCTTTAAATGGAAACTGCCTAATTTTTCTTCATTATAGAGGGAGGTTCGTAATTATGTAAATTTTGAAATCGACTTTTTTGACATATTTCGATGCAATTAGACCTCAAAAACTCAAAATTGCAATTAAAAAAAAAATTACGCACGCGCGTGTGTGTAGGTGGGGGCGGGGGGGGGGGGGGAGTTGATTTTATCTGTTTAGCATATGAATTTTTTCGCGTTTAGAAATTGAGGAAAAAAGGTTTACTTTGTTTATATGAGAAACACTTTTCCGATATTCAATACACAACAATACTAAATGTAATTCATCGCGTCTTCGACACGCATCGATCGACCTATTATGGAACCTTCTATGATTTAGCAATACTGATTTATGAATTTTAGGAAGGTATTTTTTATCTTGTTTATGAGGAAAACATTTTTAACCCTTAGCTGCCACACTTCCCTGGAATCACATAGTTGCCTCACGGGTCTAGAGTCTAGACCCCAGTGTGGCTGCTAAGGGTTAATATTGAGAATACAACAGTACTTTATAATGAACTTGTTCGCGTCTTCGAGACGCTTCGACCGATCTATTGAGAAACCTTTGGTGACCTTTCATGATTTGTCACTAGCAATTTATAAAATTAAAAAAAAAAAGTTTACTTTGTTTATATAAGCCTCCCTATGGGCAAGCAAATTTCTTTGATGCCTGTAAGGAAGCAAAGTGCTCATAAACTGAGCACAAGTTAATACATTCATAGTGAATAACACCCATAGTACTTCACAACGGTATTAATATTTGAATTTGCGAAGATTTAAATTAATAAAGATTCAACTATTGTCATTGAGTAAGGCTTTCCAATTTAAAATAAATTTGTAAGATCTTGAAGAGGTTAATTCACAGTTGTTGAATTTCAAAAGCTAATAATTTTTAATTATCTTATTTACCATGATTCAATCTATACTTAATCTTAATATTGACTTTTTTTAAGGTTATGCATTAAAAATCCTTGATTTCTGAATGACTAGGGTGTTCGTTATTTTGGCGATGTCGGAACCACCCCCCCCCCCCCCACTAAAAACTTTCAACATGAATAAACAAAATTCGTGCAAAATGTGAGAAAGATCGGTTCATATTAACACGTGCGTGCTTCAGAGTTGCTGAAATTTTAAATGGAAACCCGGTAAGAAGGCTTGAATAGAATTGAATTAAAAATTTAAGATTTCAGCGTGAAAGTAGAGATAATCCTATTATTTTTAATACCTGATTTTCCCTTCAGGCTTTAATGTTCAAGAAAGTAATAAGTGGCTCAGAAATGAAATTCCCGTCTATTCACATAGTGTTCAATTCAGTTTGATTCATTCGCGAAATGTGTACATTGAATTTTCTGAATTACCGGTTTTTGAATTCAAGTTAGGAAGGGTCTATTACAGTGAATTCAAATTTACATTGCGGAGAGATGGTGTGACTTCAATTCAAGAAATCTGAATTGATTTTATATGAAACGTATTATCCTCAATTCCAAATGGTATAACTGAATTGAATGAAATAGGATTTGCGATACCGAGATACCAAAAAGAATTGATGTATTCTGAAAACATTAGTTAACTTGAATAATTAATTAAATAATTATTTAATTAATTAATATAACTATACATACATACAGTAATAATAAATTCTTTAATAATCATCAGTAAATTGTCCTTTTACTGCTTTTGGTATTAGATAGGTAGAAAATTATATTTTTCAAACTGTATTGAAACGAATAGCAGTTGCTTCTTTCTAATTACTGTTTCTGGTTTAAGAGAACGAAGGGAAAATCAGGTATTAACATGAATTGAAATTTTCAATCCTATTCTATTCAAGCCTTCTTACCGGGAAATACACTTATTTTTCAGCCCTCTCTACTCGAATATTCATAACTTTTCTTGAAGTAGACATAAATGAATAAAACTTGGCAGACTTTTAGGACATAATAGAAAGAACGAAACCTATATTTTTAGAATTTTTAGAATATATTATCATTGAGTTTGAGCTCTCCAAAGTACACATTTTTCGTGTTTTCTACTGGGAGCCTTGTCAATTCACATTTAACTTTTTTCCAAACACATGCTCATGAACTTTGGGTTGTGGAAATTGTTGTGCGAGATTCATGAGTTCATGTTGGTCCTATGTATGTTTATACAAATTGTGTATATGGCACAAATATTGATCAGACGTTGGGAAAGGTGAGACGACCATACAAAAATCGTCGACAATCACGACTTAGACCTAATTATGCAGCAATTTTTGCTTATTAATGCTTATTTTAGCAAAACGTTTTTTTTCCTTAAAAACGCTATGATAGATTTGACTAAAACTTTTATATTTTGACGATCAGGCGTACCGAATCAAAAGATTCATAACCACGAACTAGAAAGAATAGCGATTTGTTGGGTATACAGCATGTTTTTGGGGGTGTTTTTGTACCCTAAACATCCAAGTAACATATGTAAATCATCATTTCTTAGTAACTAAAATCAATAGAGATTTTTATTCAACTGCTACGGTATGAAACGACTTTCCAATAAGTGGAGTAAGCGTACATAGCAAGAATATGTTTTGACCTAATTTCAGGGGATGTTTTACCATCCCTTAAACAATGAGTCTGAAGTTCCTAACGCATTAATCAATAATGAAAAATAATTTTATTTTTAAATGCATGAAAGCTGCTATTTTATGACAGAAAGTACTCGCGTACAACCCTAAAAACTTCATAAAGCACTTTCAACCCTTCATCAGAGATGAAACTCACCCAAGCTACCCCTAAAGATTTTTAAAATTCAACAAAACCAACCTAATTCAAAAATCCGCGCAGTTTTTGCTGATAATAATTTCAATTGATGCCAAAGGGGCACACATAAAGTCTCAACACTTCAGCACATGTAGAACTCACCCCAGCCACCCCCGAATATTTTAAAAATTCAATAAAATCACCCTGATGCAACAATTACCCTAATACAACAGGTTTGCAGAGGTTGGTGCAAGTTCGTGTTTATGAATATTTGAATTTCCCACATAAAAGTACTGTTGCAACTTATTGGTACAGTTTCGTACAAGTTAACATACAACAGTTTTTCTCAGGTTGGTACAAGTCCGAGTTTATGAATATTTGAATTTCCCGTGTAAAAATATTTTTATAAGTTATTGGTAAAGGTTAGAACAATATTAAAACTTTTTCGTGTAAAAATAGTCTTACAACTTAATCGTACAGGTTGAAACCAGTTAAAGCAGGTTTGTACAGGTTGGTACCAGTTGCTATTATTTATTTTCTTACATATTATGAGTGTATTTATATTTCAATTATTACTACCGTTAATATCGCTTTAATATAAGTGCACTTGACTTATATTTTTTGTTATCAATTTTAACGTGTTTGGAAAAGTACGGTGTGAATTATCTTTGGTTATTTTCTGCCTTAATCTTGAAGTTTTGAAACGTTTTTTTGCCCATTTGGCATCAACTGAAAATATTTTCAGAAAAATCCTGGTGTACTTTGAAATTAGGGTGATTGTATTGAATTTTAGAAATATTTAGGGGTTGCTGGGGTGAGTTCTATATGTGCTGAGGGATTGAGACACTTTTTTGTCCTTTTGGCATCAACTGAAAACATTATCAGAAAAACCTGGCGTATTTTTGAATTAGGGTGATTTTATTGAACTTTTAAATATTCGGGGGTGGCTGGGATGAGTTCTACATGTGCTGAAGGGTTGAGACTTTATGTGTGCCCCTTTGGTATCAATTGAAATTATTATCAGCAAAAACTGGGCGGATTTTTGAATTAGGTTGGTTTTGTTGAATTTTAAATATATTTAGGGGTAGCTTGGGTGAGTTTTATATCTGATGAGGGGTTGAAAGTGCTTTAAGAAGTTTTTAGGGTTTACGCGACTATTTTCTGTCATAAAATAGCAGCTTTCATGCATTTAAAAATAAAATTATTTTTCGTTATTGATTAATGCGTTAGGAACTTCAGACTCATTGTTTGAGGGATGGTAAAACATCCCCTGAAATTAGGCCAAAACATATTTTTGCTATATTCGTGGGTATGAATTTTTTGATTCGGTACGCCTGATCGTAAAATACATGTAAAAATCGAAACTTCGGACAAGTGTTTGTCTAAAAACTGTCCATCGCTCTGACATTTTTCTTTCGAATTTTAAGTTTGCAGGTTCGAAAATACAAGACAAATTTTTTTTTAGAATTTTTTATCATAAGGCTTTTTTCTGTACATTTGGTGCGGGGTCCTTTCATATCTAGTCGGTAGTTCATAATTTATGAAGTTTATAACACCGTGGGACACAGAGAAATTATTATTTCAGATGTTACAACAATAGTGTTATCGTAATCGTTGACCATCTTGCAATTATCGGACAAAGTACCAAGACAAAATAGTAAATTAACATACCATTCGTAACACCCTGCCAAGTATTGTACTTTTTTTAACAGTTACGTGATGGCCCAGGATCACGATGACACCACCGTTATGTCAATAGTAACAATTTCTCCATGTACTTAATGATAGTAAGTGTAAATTGGACAAATCTTAGCGAAAATTGTTTCATATGTGCGTCAGTTGATGTTTGGAAAGAAATTGAATACTAACAATCACTAAAAATTGCCGGAAAAATTAATAATAATAATTGTTTAATAGATAAATAATTATGAATTGATAATAATAAATCATAAAAATGATAATAAATCGGAAAAAATTGCCGCATAATTAGGTCTAAGACGTCATTGTTGACGATTTTTGTATGGTCGTCTCACCTTTCTCAACGTCTGATCAATATTTGGACCATATATAAAAATTCCGACATCGCTAAAATAACGGATAACCTATGAATTACCTACCACTTTCTTTTTTGAAACAGAACAATATTTAATATATTTCAATCTCAAAGTATTGCATTTTAAATGCTTGCAATTTACACTATTTTTTGAAAGGAGACTAAAAGTTACTTAGTTAAAAAAAAACCGTCGAAAAGTTAAAAAGTGTCTCGCTGACAGGCTTGAAATAAGTATGAAAAATTATAGGCATATTTTCACGCTTTTGAAGTTCTGAATTAAACATTTAAGAATCTAGAGGCTTCAAAATAAAAACTGTCAAATTTAAGCCATGATAATTCACTAAAATGATTTTATATTTAGTCTTTTAAATTGAACAATTTATATTTATATTTATATTCCGGTTTTTTCCCGATCTCGAAAAATTCCCGGTTATTTTCCGGTCGGGTGACCAGCCTGAGTTTGCTACCTATAACTTATAACACTATTAATATGTAATATAAACTCATAGAAGAATGGATTAAAAATGTTAAATCTGCAAAAAACTATTATGTTCTTTTGTCAAATTTACAAGACTTCTTCCAAATACTTATGAACACTTTTTAGAATTTGATTGAACGTGAGCATAAATATTTCAGCTTCATTCTGAAAAGACCAGTAAACTAAGTAAAACTCATTGTGTATTCGTGATACATTTCGATTCGAAACGAGTGTCTATTATAAGGAGATTGGAACGCATCATATTTCATGAAGCGTGGAATAATATCGGCCTTATTGGGGTGGACTCTTGGCCGGGCACGTCGTGTCTGAATAAATCAGATTTGTTGGATCGATGCTAGATTGTATATTGGGGGACAAACTCATGGCTTATGGCAATTCTTCATTTCCAGGAGATGTATAAAAAAAAAATCTGCCCGCTTCGCGGGCACATTCTCATCGCGCGCTTCGCGCTCGATTATGTATTCACCTCGCGCTACGCGCTCGGGCGTATTTACATCGCGCTTTACGCTCGGCTCCTCTAGATTTTTGAACTTCGTGTTCGACTTCGATGAAAAGAAAAAGTTTGTTTGCAAATATTATAAAATTATCAAAACCTCTACATATTAAGTGATTGTTAAATTTGTTTTTATTTTAGACTGAAAAGGAACTTTATTTACTCAAGGTTCTACCGACCTTAAGGAACACATTCTCATCCAGACACTCGCGCTCGATATTTGATTTGAAAATCATTGGAACTTTGCGTTCCACGCTCGGTTCTGTGCACCATATGATAGAAGCAAAAAAGTTTGAGCGCAATTACGGCGCGCGATTTCGTCGTCGCGCTTGGCGCTCCGAAATACACTGATCGCGCACTTTGTGCTTCGTGTTATATGTTCTTCATATACAAATTACTAAATTTATATTTGATTTCAAATGAAAAATAATGATATAATTTAGGCGACAAATTTTATTAGTTAACATTTTATTTTAGCTTGTGCCGTTTTTCAAAAAAGTTAATTTTTTTCATTTTGAATATATTCTTACAACAAAAATGCACAATTTTTGTTCATTTATCTGTTTTCGTACCTTGCATTGTTTTTTCAAAAATTTGATTTTTTTTACTGTCAATGTTATTTTTACGAATAAAACAAAAACTACGCGTCATATCAAAAAGTGAATGATAAAAAATTTGTAGATTTTTTATTTTTCAAAAAATTCAAAAAGTTGTTATGAAAATATTATAGGGTGTTTAAAAAGCAATGTTTTTCTCCTCCTGACTTTTTTCTATATCGTGCGTTTTTCGGCTTAAAATGTTCATTTTCGTTTGTTTTTTGGAATTTTGAAAATGGTATAACTACAGTGATTTTTTTTTATCACGAAAAGTCATTAGAATATTTTGTTCGTCATTTTGCGTACTACTAATAACCGTACATAGAATTTTCAAATCTTCAAAAAAAGTGGTCTCAAAAATTTTTTAAATGTGCTCACTTTTTGAATTTTCATCCAAAATAGCTGGTTAACGAACTCGTTCTTTTTTTGTAGGCCATAAAAAAGTGTGCCGAAACTAAATCAAATCTGATCATTTTTTCGAAAGTTATCGTGCCTACAGATAGACAGACAGACACCTTGGTAAAAATCGTTTTTTCCGACTCAGGCGGTCTCAAAACGTGGATATTTGATGAAAACCGACTATGTCAAATTTTACATAAAACCAATACCTTCTCATTAGAATGAGAAAGTAAAAAGATACGTCATCTTTCCTCTTTCTGTTCCGTAATTTTTCATGCGATGAATCTTTTTTATTGTTACGTGGCTTTTTTAAAAAGACCAGATTTCATTACTTAAAACGGTTTCAATTTTAATCTTGCAAAACAATTTTTAAAGCAATTTCAGAAAATTTACAACTAGATCATGAAACAAACGTTACTTCTTTCTACCAGTTAAACAGAAGGATAATAATATTTGATAGTTAATTTAATTTCAGAGCAGAAGAATAAAAATACGAACCGTGTCTGCGGCCGTAAGGTTGATTCCCAGGCCTCCAGCTCTGGTACTCAGCAGAAAGACAAATATGTCCGCTCTGAAACATGAATAGTGTAGATTTAACATGCGAGCAACTACCATGCGTATTTGTATGTAAATGAATTTGGGGCCCCAATGCGCACTTGGAGGATTTTCACAAAGAAATCCTTTCCAAAGCTCACAGCAATTGAGTTTGAATTTTAGGCAATTGAAAATACGAGAAATATAATAAGAACAATTAGGAAGTTTTCACATCTACAGGGAAATTAATAATGATGAAAAAGGCTCGAATTTAAAGGCAACCTTTAGTGGTTCATTCACATTAAAATTTTTAATTCAGATTTAGCCAGGTATTAAAAGGTTTAAATACCTTTTCTGGAAGTCCGCCACCATGTCCCGACGATCAGAAATCTTCGAGGAACCATCGAGTCGCATGAAAGTGTGCTTTCTATGATACATGTATTCCTAAAAAATAAGAAAATATGGTTTATTATAAATTTATAAAAGCTAATTTATATAAGTTCTTTGAAAAAGTAATGCTTTGTATATTTACCTCTAGTAAATCGATCATTTTCGTCATTTGGGAGTAAATGAGAACCCGATGACCATGTTCCTTAAGACGTTTCAAAAGACTATCCAGCACAGAAAGTTTTCCAGCGTCCGTTACCAACGTTTGCTTGTCTAGAAAGAATAAAAAAATTTCTCGATTATCGTCCAAATCATATAATCTGCATTTCCAATTCTTATAATAATATTATTCAAGATAAAAAAGAAGAAATACCTGGAACAATGATGTTCGACCATCCGTTGATTGGTGCGCAAGCCACAAGACCACCTGGTTTATGATAAGAGAACGTAGAAGAGGTTGACTCTATCCTAGGACCGATTCTTCCTTGCAAAGGTGTTAAATTCAAAGCTCGTTCACATCCCAACCACAATACAAATTGTCCAAAGAGTCCACCACATTCTTCGTGTCTTTTCCAAGCACAAGAAGCAGCACTGCTACTCACATATAGCTTTCTCGGACTAATTTGAATCTAAAATAATAATTAAAATCAATTAATTTCATATAATAACGATTCCAATATTAATAATGACAATCGAGGATTGATTAAATAGATGTCTTACCTTCGGATTAGTGTCACACACGAAAAACGGAACAGAAGTCTGTTGACAATATCTTCGGATCGGAGCTCGAGGCATGTGAGGATGTTCAGGTAACAAGGGTAATTTTGGTTCCTCCCCTTGCTCTGGTTTAACAATTGCAATTGCTCTCTGTAACTAAAATAATTTTAACATGATTACATATTTATAACAGCAGGAATCACAGTCTCTATCTCTTGTAAAATAGAGGAATAGAGGACGCCGTTTACAAAACAGAAGATAGGATAAGTATTGGAGCGTCCTAAAAACAATGATGATTCGAATTTCGTATCTTACAAGCAGAGTGCATTTTAATTTTTGTCTAAGAAATTTCAGATTGTAAGAAATTACGAGCCGGAACCTGTGATGAAGTTTGATTACCATCATTGCCATGATTCTGACATTTCTTCTGTTCAAAATTTCCAGAATAAATGTAAAATATAGAAATTTTAAAAATTTCGTAATATGAGTAGGTACTCATTATAATGTACAGTACTGTCCAGAAGTATGAGGAAGGCTGTTTTTTACATTTGCTCAAATACTCATAAACTTCATAAAACCAAGATAAAACGAAGTATAAAATTTTCTCTCCCAAACACCAGAAAACATTTCAAAATTTTACAACAAATCAGCCCTAAGCGAAGTCATTGAGCTAATTCTGTAAGGAGATATTACAAAAAAGTGCAAATTTAGTATATTTGTAAATTATTAACATCTCCAGAAATATTGAACGTTTTGCAATATTTAACTATGAAATTCATGGAAATTTAAAAAACAAAGAATCCAACAATCAAGAGGAAGGAAAAAGAAAGCAACTTCCAAATCCCCTCCCTTCTTTTTTCCTCTCGTCTTTTTTTTTTAACTTTGTTTTAAATCACAATCAAAAAACATTTACAAAAAGTCCACCAACGTTTCTGTGTTCATTTAACACCCTTTTCAAAGCAATAAAAACAAGTTTTTTAACAAGTCAAAAGGGCCATTAAAAAAATAAGTAACGCTTTTCCTGACAATTCTGCCTGCCCTCCTCTGTAACGCTTTTGCTTCCTCATAGAGGAAGCTTTGTAATGGTAACATTTTCGAGCAAATTCTAATTCATTTAATTAAATGTTCCTCAATTTAAAAAGTCTAATACAATGCTCTAAGCAATTGCCCGTGTGTGTGTGTGTGTGTGTGTGTAGATATCACAATTTTTTTGTGAACACGATAACTTAAAAACGGTTGCAGATAAATTGATGAAATTTGAAGGGCATATTTTCACCACTAATATCTTGAAAATGGCGAAAGGATTTCTAAAAATACTTATTGCATTTTTTCTTAGAACTTTATAATATTTGAAAAATCGGTTTTTTATCGTAAAACTTTTTTCAGTAACATTATTCAAAGTTGATGCAAGAATATAAAAGATTTCTTGATTCGAGACGAATCGATTAACCTGTAATATTAATACATTTTATTAAAGAGTAAGGAAGTTATCGTCATTTATATTATATTAAAAATCGATTTCTATAGTAAAAATGTTATCATTCTCATAATTTAAAGTTAATACGAGAAAATAAAAGATGTGTTGATTCGAGACGAAAAGATTGACCTATAATATTGATACACTTTATTGAAGAGTAAGGAAGCTATGGTAATGCATAATATTTGAAAAAACGGTTTATTATAGTAAAACTTGGTTAATTAACATAATTCAAAATTGAAGCAAGACTGGAAAAGATTCCTTGATTCGAGGCAAATCGATTAACCTATAATATTAATACACTTTATTGCAGTGTAAGGAAGTTTTGCTCATTTATAATATTTGAAACATCTATTTTAAACAGAAAAACTTTTTTTATCGACATAATTCAAAGTTGATGCCTGAATAGAAAAGACTTTTTGTCATAAATTTTCAAATAAAATAATTCTGACAATTTTTGTAAAAAAATTATAAAGCTGGGTATGAGATAGGGTGCGAAAGAACTTTCCCCTTCCCTTTTCTAGCTCGAAAAATTACCATTTCAAATACAAAATTTGATTTGTCTAATATGTGATTGTATTAAAAATTTTTTTTGTATTATTCTAATGCTTCCTCTATGAGGAAGCAAATATATTTGCTAATGGGAAGTAAAGTTCTGGTGATATGAGCACCATATAAATATAAATACAAATAAAGTGGAAACACTCGAGATCAAATTCACAGCAAGTTTCTACAGTAAGTGTGTGTAAGTTTAACATTGACGTAACGCTCAGGGTGAAAAAATTTTAAATGTACAAAATCATTTAGACGAAATTTTATGAAATTTTACAAAATGTATAAGATTATTAATTTGATACATTTTAGACATGTTTCGCCTCAGGCTAAAGCTGCGGACAATTTTTCATAATGTTCATCATATAAGTTGAAAAAATTCCATGGAAAATTATCTTTAAAATTTTTATAAAATTTCAAGTACATTCAATAATTTTTAATATAATTTGATCAACTTGCTCAGTTTAATTAAATTCTTTTGAAGAAAATTACGAATAGAGAGACGATCGAACCGCCAGTCGTGGACGAACCACAGCACACATTTTTCAAGATACAGAATAAATGGTAGCATACCCCTAATTTCCGACACAAGATGTTTATTTAAATAGGTTTATTTCACAATCTACGCTTTGTAATAAAAAGACGTTATACTTTTCTTTATAAATACAAAATATAAAATCTATTCAGTTCGATTTGGACATCATTCAACTGTAATCTATCGGATTTTTCAAAATTCATTTTGAACTAGTTTCATTTCGAATTTTCAAAATGAACTTTTTAAATCTTAAACTATGCTCCTACGTCAATTCGTTTTAATTTGCAAATGATCAACTTAGTGCCTTAAAACACATCGGCGCACCGATGCACCGAATTCGAATCAGCGGCAACGTGGCGTTAAAACAAGGTGTACGGCGGCGGCCGTGCAAACATATATTCTCAATCATTTACTGTAAATTATATAAAATATTCAGAAATTTTTTGTGACCTACTCTAGCATAGTTTCCCGTATGTAGTCTTGAATTTTGTTTCATACATTTATGAATACAGATTAGACTTAACACAAAATTACATCTCAATAAAAATGCAAAGTAGCAAAGTCACCCTTCTAATTTGCTACGGATTAATAATATTAATATCTCACAATTTTCGTTATGTTTTTTTTTAATATTTCCAACATTGACCAAATCTGGACAATGGTTTTTGCACGATCCATTGCATTTTAACGCCGCCCATGACTGGATAAATAAAATTTAGAGCTTCTAAAGAGACTATATCAGAAAATCATTTTTCAATCATTCGTGGAGAAGTGACGGCTATAGATGCGGAAACCGATAAACATTAAGTTGCTTATATATTGAAGATGTACATGAAGACAGATCTTTTCAATGTAAAGTGACGAAAACTCCTTAAGAAATTAAAATGCTACTATATTGTCTGAATGGCATTAAAAACATTTGAAAAAAAATAGTAGGATTTTGCTAGTAACATATGAAATTCAACATTTGAATTAAAAACCTTGTCTACAGCTATTTGAAAATAAAAAACAAAAAAATCTTCGAGGAACATTCGAGAGGATCATTCTCAAAACTGAGGAAATAGAAGACAGACTATGAACCCCGTAAAATAGATACGAACAGTTTATTAATAATTTTTTATGGAAATAAATATACCTTCAGCGGATCTCTCAGCGCCTTGCTACTCCTCAATATCCTGTGTGAAACCGTCTCAGGCATAGAGTGAATAGAATGAGTGGTGTGAGTGTAAAAAGCATCGCCTTCGAGAATTTTCGACGTGAATATCAAATTCTCTGTCACAGGTGAAGTTGCCTCGATTTTCCTCGTTAAAACCGCGAGAATATTCAAAGGCTCTGGAGTTTTTTCATCGACCCACCAATCGTCCCAGTGACGCTTTATCCTCATTTGTTTCTCCAAAAGCGTTACGTGGCAGAGTCTATTCCAAAATATTAAAAAATATTATCGAAAAGATATTATAATATTACCTGATTTAATCTACTAAATATATGTTAATAATTAGGTTTAATGAAATACCTGAAGAGAATTCCGGCGACGAAGATCTTGTTCAATTCCATGGGCGATAAGTTCATCAACCGAGTGAAGGAGAAACTCGAGGGCTCATTTTCTTCGCAAAAGAGAGACCTATGAATGTACTCCGTTGCAAAAACAAAAAACTTGTTGTACAGAAGATGTTTTTTAGATGGCAGCGCTTCGTTCAGAAGACCATCAAGATACAAGAGAGCTGGCATTTCGTAAGATTCGGCTTTCATAAACAAGGGAGACCTCGCATCTCGACGTTCAAAAAGCTCCGGATGATTGCAGACCTAAATTATGAAAATTAACTTTTATTAAATCCTGAATTTTTGTAAGACTCAAGAATTCATTACAAATCGTCGTCATGAAAGGAAAAGATGAATTTAGAAAATAGAACAACCTTACGGAACTGCATGACTAGATTCATCAGATTCGAAGTAAAATTCTTGTCGTTTGGCATAGTGTCTCCACCACTGCCTGTGTAATGAAGCAGATCCTCTATTCTGATCTTCTTCTTCAAGGCTGTAAAATAAATTCACATTATCAATTACCAATTTAAATTAAAGACTAAATTCCACGAAGTTTCAGTTACCTGAGTAAAGTAGTTTTTGTCGAGTTGTGAGTGGACAGTACACCATGACTTCGATTTTGTCCGAGAGCTCGTTCTCCACGTCTTTCTTTATCCTCCTCAACATAAAGGGCTTCAAAATCATGTGCAACCTCGACAAGTGCTCTTGAAAAAATAAAAAAAATAAATAGTTAGAAACACATCTTTATTCATTTAAAAGCAGAAACTCACTTTCATCGATCCCTGTTTTGTTTTCAGCGTGGCTTTCGATGTCCTTAGAGAACCACTCGTTGAATTCGTCATGGGAATCAAACAACGTCGGCATGATGAAATGCAGCAGCGCCCAAAGTTCTGCCATGCTGTTCTGGATCGGAGTTCCACTCAGAAGAAGTCTATTTCGACAACTGAAGCCGAGGAGTAGCTTCCACCTCATACTGAAATTTCAGAGATAATAAAATTTGTTTTTAATTATTAAAAATTTAATCTACGTCTCGGATCGACTAGAAGACTTAAAAAAGGCACATTAGCAGCATGACATTACAAAAAAAATGTATAAAATTTCGAAAAAAGTCGCAAAAACGCCGAATGAAATTTTGTTAAGTTATTGCAAAAAAACCTCATCAGAAACTCAAATGTTCACAAATTTATGTCGTTAGGAATGCAGAGTATAAAGTTCCACAACAAATTCCGTAATTTTAAATATTTTTAACGAAGAAAATGAGATAAAACGTAGAGGTCCCGAGGGCTAAATGGGGTTCCGTGGATTAGGTGAGGCTTCGAGGGATAGGGGTAGTGATAGGAACTCCAAACCGGTACTTGGATACTCGGGCCCCCGGGGTACTCGGAACTGTACCCCGAGGTACTTCGTGCGGAATATGCGGGATCCGAGTGATAGGTTGGGTTCTGTGGGTTACGTTGGGACCCGAGGTAGATGGAGGTCCCGTGGGATAACTAGGATCCCAAGTAATAGGTTGGGTCCTGAGGGACAGTGAGTCCCGATTGCAAAAGTGCGACGGACGGACGGACACCCCATGAAAAGTATTAGGGTTTCAGCCCGGAGCTACGAAACCCTAAAAAGCAAAAAAAAAATGCAATTGAAGAGGACGTTTCAGTGTATAATAACTTTAATCTTGAATTGTCAACGTTGGATTTAAGATAAATGTTGCAGTCATCGGAAGCTTAAGGAGGATTCTGGATTTCAAATGCATGAAAAACTGTATTAAGCATAATAAAAACTTACGAAATGGGTTTTATCAAATAAAATGGACATTCCAAAATGTAACTAATCTATTAATTACTTATTATCTCATCAGCAAGAAAATGTAAACAAGTCTAAAGAGAATTCTGGGGTTATCAGCAGGTCCGAAATCTGGGTACTGAAGTAACGGCATTGAGGTCCGCTGCACTGCAATACGCCATCTACTTTTTCAATGCGGCCAAAATGTGAACTCGCGAAACCAGGTAGAATTTTTAAGATGCAATTTAATCTGTACTTAAAAACAATTTTGTTATTGTTTTTCATAGTTTAAAATGAATAGTGTTTGGAAACAATTAAGATTTTGTCGGAAACTAAGTGTTGCATATGGAATTTTCATCATATGAAGTGAAAAAACACGTTTTATGTTAAAACTTTTTTGGTCAAAAAAACAATTATTTTAGTATATTATATAAGTTTCAACACATTATAAGCTTTAATTAACTCAGATTAACATACAAATGAATTTAAAATACATTTTTATCAATTTATACATGAAATATTTACTATCTAAAAAAAGCTAACCTAAAAGTTAGCTTAGAATTCGTTATTTCATTTCTGAACGTCTATAATTCATGTTTCATCATTATAGCTTATCGTGTGTTGAAACTTACATGACTAGTAAAATAATTGTTTTCTTGGAAAAAACAGTTTCAACAGGAAATGTGTTTTTCACTAAATAAGATTAAAGTTCCATTTGAAACACTTAGTTTTAGATAAATCTTTATTTTTTGTATCCACTAATTGTTTGAAACTAGTAAAAACCATGATAAAATTGTTTTTAAGCACAAATTAAAATTCAACTTAAAAATGCTACATAGTTTCGCGAGTTCGAGACACAAGCGTATAAAAATTATTACTTAAATTCAATCACATCGTTACCAGATGAACATAATTTGGATTTGATACAGATTAAGTTATTTTACGCATTCTCCTAAAATAACAGCATTTTGAAATGTAGTACATATGCCATTTTAGTCCTAACATCCAGTAACATTATACGTCAATATCAAATTTTTGGTTAAATTACCTCGCAACGACATCCAGCCGATACATTCTTGAATGACCCTTCATTGAGAAATTATTCAATTTGCAGTGTTCTCAATTACAATGATGCAATTTTTAACATTTATCATTTCAATTTTAAAAGTTTTGACAAATCGAAAAAGTTGCACGATTCAAGTCCTGTGAATCGTAAAGATTAGATCAAATAGAGCGTGAAAGGAAAGAAACGAACCTGCTTGTACTTTTGATAGCCTGTGCTTCGTCAAGAATCATATACTGCCATTTGATTCTGTTAAAGTACTTGTAATCGGTTATCACAAGTTGGTAGCTAGTTATCACAACATGGAAGGAAGCTTCTTTCGTGTGCAAATCTTTGGTATCCCAGAACTGACGAAGGATCTTCCGCTCCTGCGGATTTCCCCAATAGGGCACGACTTTGAAAACTGGGACAAATCTCGCCATTTCCTGCTGCCAATTATGCAGAGTCGACGCTGGTGAGATGATCAGAAATGGTCCCCAGACAGCTGTAAAAATTTCAAATTAAATCTAATTTCGAAATTAATTTTCAATGTAAATTTTTATTATTATTTATTTTTAATGCTTACAGTATCTTTCAGCGACGTGGCACAGAAAGGCAATCGATTGTACAGTTTTTCCTAAACCCATCTCGTCTGCTAAGATTCCACTGATTCCCTGTAAAAAAAAGATAATTCAATTTTGTTATTGTTAGATTAATATAAGGTTCCAACCGGTCTAATAAAATACACAAACCTGGTCGTAGAGATTCGCTAACCAATTCATACCCTTCAATTGATAGCCTTTGAGATTCCCTTTGAAAATAGCAGGCTGAGGATGTTCCATGGTTTCTGGAGTATCGCTCAACCGCAATTCCTTACTTGCTTTAGAAGCGTCGAACTGCCTTGTTCTCGCTCTTTCACTATCAAAGGCTTCTGTCGCATTCCTCTTAGCTTTTTGCTTCATGCTATCACTAAAATAATAAGAACAAGAACATTATTCGTAATTTTCCGCACAAACTATTTCAGATCTTGATCTTGAATATATTTACCTGTCATAGTCGTCGATTCCTACCAGTCTGGGATTTTTTTCTTCGTCCAACTGATTCAAGATACGCAACTGTTCTTCTGGAGAAGCTTTTCCTAATTTTCGAGACATGAAATGAGCGTAGAGCTCCGTCTGAGTGATGAGAAAGTTCAGTTTTCTTTGTTGGCGCTTCGCCTACAATTATAGAAGAATATAAGAATTAACCTGGATAACGCAACACACATGTAAATTATTTGAAGAGTATTATTATGAAGACCTCGATCAACTCGACGTCCATTTTTCGCTGCTCTTCTGCTTCTTTCTCTAATCTTCTCCTCGTTTCTCTTTCCACGCGATCGTAGCGTTTCCAGTAAGATTGCATCTCTCTCGTCAATCGCTTCGCACGCCAGATGGTTTCCTTCATGTTCTTCTGCGACTAAAATTCAAAAGTAATTTGATCATTAACAGACCTTAAAACTAGTGATAGGAATTCCAAACGGGTACTCGGATACTCGGGACCCCGGTTCATGGCGGGTTACGATACCCTGTGACCAACAAAAAAATAAACAATTTGTACGAGTAAAAGTTGGGCGTCATTTTTTTATACTTATTTATTCTTTTTAAACTACTAACTCCTCAGTGTCGAGAACACTCACGGGTACCCGAATTTTCAGTCATTATCCGGTTATTCAGGTATCGGAAAAATGCCTATCACTACTTAAAACATTACAAATACTAGTATTATATAAATATAGAAGTTACCTGCATCGCCTTTTGTCTCCAGTACTTCATACAGTGTTGAGCTACTTTCTTACAACTAATCAACATTTCCTTGTGGTTGTTAATCTTTGCTCGTTGTACTTTCCCAAGTTCCTTCTTGGACATCATTATCCAAATTTTCCTTCGTCGCAATGCCATCACTTCAGGACTTTTATTATTATGCTTTTTCCGACCACGACCTCGGGGTTGATACTTCATTGCAGCTTCCAACTCAGCCTCGTCCAACTCATCATCTCTGAGCCCACTTCGATCCCAATCATCCTCTGGATAATTACAACCCTAAAAAAACAATTTAATAGAGCATAGAACTAAAATATAGAACTGATACAAAAAAAGTAAAAGACTAAACCAAAATTTACAAAGTATCGACTTCTTACTCGATCATCAGAAGACTTTTGTCTCGCTCCTTTTTCCTTCTTAATCTTCAAAGCTTTCGCATCAGGTCTTCTCTCTTTCTTTTTTTTATTTCCAACTATGAGTTTTTGGTGCTCTGGAAATCTATCATAACTTGACAATAATCCAGCACCATAATACTGATACTGAATGTTCTGAAAAAGAAATACAAATTTATAGAATTTCCTATCAGATCGTGATAAATATAGTCAATGGATAATAGGATGGCCACTAAAATGCAATACAAAAATTCCCGGTTTTTTTGACTTTGTAAAAATGTTTCCCGGACATTAAAATGAAAAAATTCAAGCTTTTAAATTTGATTTTTTTAATTTAAAGAAATTAAATATAAAACTGCAAATTAATGCAATCAAAGTACAATTCATCTGAATTCGACACAATTTAAAATTCAGCAATTTTAAGTTCAAATGTTCAATAATGTATTATTTCAAACAGAAAACTTAAAAATTGTAAAATAAACAAGCAAAGGCTTTGAAGACTTTTTTAATTTGAAATTATAAACCTGAAAAATTAAAGTTATAAATTAGATGCAGTTATATTTTAATCATTCAGGAAACAAGTATTAAAAATCCACCTTTAAATTTGTAACGTTTTAGATTAAATAACCAAAAATTACAACACGTGAAAACTAATATTTCTGAATGCCAGCTTTAAAAACTGAACAATTTTAAATTTGAGGCCTTTGAAGTAAAATCTTTTTTTAGTAGGTATCCAAAACTAAATGATTTTAATCTTAAAAATGTTATAAACTGAACATTTAAACTCTAAACTTCAAAATATCGAAAATTCGAAAATTTTAAATGGAAATCGTAGAAATTATAATAATTGTACCTATGTACCTAATGATATCATTTAAAGTAATTTGGCATAATTAATAAAATAAGAATTCACATGATATCCGGTCAAAAAAAAAATTTACGCTGTCATTTTCACGCTTTAAAATTCAAGAATTTCAATTATAAACCTTAAAAAACGTTAAAAATTAAATGATTTTAAATCAGAATTTTGAAATTAACACGTTTTTTATACAGGAATCCTCTCAAGTTCAAATTGTGATTTATACTTTTTAAACTTCATTAATTTCAATTACAAATGAAAAATGTACAAAATACAATTGAAATGGTAACATTCAACATTGAAAATTTACCACTCGAAAATTTTAACGATTCACAACTTTTAAACGAATTATTCAATTATTGAGGCTTCCTCCTTGAAATAGTTTAACTTTGAACAATTTTAAAACATACAATTTTAAAAAGTATCATTTGCAACACTTTTTAAAAAATTGTCATTCTAAATGAACATTTGAATATTGCTGAATTATCAAAGACTATTTTTTTGAAGTCTTTAATTAGAAATTGTTCAATTTGTTAGTGTCGTCAAATTACATGGGTCACTCTGAAAGTTTCTGCCAGTTGGCGTAGTTTGCGTCGCCCCCGCACGGTGTTTACTATACTTAAAAAAACACAAAGTCGAGTAGTACCATGGATTACTTTTTCTTATTCATTCGAGAAACTTTCAGAGTGACTTACGTATTCATCTACGAATTTGATATTGTTGGAAAATTGAAAATAATTAATGAATCTTCAATCTGAAATCTACATTTTTTTTAACTATTAAGGCTTTCCATTTGATGTTTCAATTTGAAAATCATTTAATTTTGCTATCGGAATTTTGAATTTCCATATTTCACTTTCAATTTAATATTCAAGTCTTTAAAACTGTATTTAAAAATTCTTTAATTTGAAAATGAAAGTTTAGAAATTGACACCATGAAAAATTTTAATATTAAAGAACATTAGAATTACGCATTGTAAACTGAATGGCTTCATATACTTGAAAGAGTTACGAATTAATATTTTTGCTTTTGAAACTCAGAAGACACTATATATTTTTTAATGTTTCCGGTCAAAAAATAAATTCAGTTATTTCTCGTGACTTCTCAGTCCCATAAAAATCCCAGTAATTTTCTGATTTTTTCGATCCAGCGACCACCCTTGGCTAATCTAATCATACCTCAGGCTTTTGATAAAACCGAGCTTGATACTTTTTCCGAAGAATGTGAAATTTCAGCATTTCCTGAAAATCATCCTCAGTTATTGGCCCCTCTGTATCTGATTCCGAAGACGAACTGTCGGATGTTTCACTGAGCAGAACATCTTGTAACCATCTTCGCTCTTCTCCTATACTATTCATATTATACAACCGAAGCTTATTAACTCTTTCCTCTGTAAAGTAGTGAAAAGTTCAGTAAATACATGATATTTCTTAAGTTATAATTTAAAAATTTGTTTAACAATTACTTTAAAAAATTAGAAAAGACGAACCTTCTTTCTGTGTTAAAATATCTTCAAGATATGTTTCAGACCCATCAGACGAATCTGATGATTCGTTGTCCTCGTTGCTAAAATAAAAGTACAGAATCATTAGCAGGGTGCATAGACTTTTCCCTGTTACCTTGCGTTTCCCCTTTTTCAAATTCCCCTTCTTTCCACAATTTTGAAATACTTCCCCTTTTCTCTTTAAATATACGATATTTGAAAATACAAATGTTTTTGTTTTAATAACGAGAATTGTCCATTATAATTAATTTAACTTCTTTACATTTTACTAATTTCAAACTAAACTATTGAAGATTAAAATAAACTTTAATGATAAAAGATTTGCTCCTTGAATCTATACAAATTAAATATTTTTGAAACTAACTATAATAAAGTACGTCGGTCCGTTTGCCCACATTGAAGATTCTTTAGTTTAAATTTGAATAACGATTGTTATTATGGTACACATATTATAAACATTATTATTCGATTATACCAAAATTCAAACAAGAATTTAAGATTTACAACTAATCTTAATGACATTTTTCAATTGAATACAAGGTTAATAAGTTCTAGAATTTAAACAACGTTCAAAAACTACACAAAAAAAACAGCTTTTAAAGAGGTTCGGAAAAGTTAAGCGCATTTTTTAGTTAATGTTAAATATTTTTTCTTTAAATATACATTCCATATAATATTCAATTAATATAAATATGTATCAGAAATTAAACCAACTTCTTTCTCTTACTTTTTCTTAAATGAAGAAATCTAGGCTTTTCTTTTCATCTCTCAGCTCAGTGTTTAATTTTAAAATGTTCATATGTAAGTCTTTTAGTTTTACTTAATAAATTTACAATTTTTTAAATAGATACTGTTTTTAGTGCTTAGACAATTTCAAATTTTAAGCGCATGAAATTAAACAATTTTGATTTTGTAAATTTTAGACATTTTCAAGACGTTTCAAAGCCAACAATGTCTGAATTATCAATTGTACATGTGAATTCTCAAATATAAACAATTTTTAATAGAAGACCTACAAAATATTGCTATTTAAAATTTAAGAACATGTAACTAACAATATTTATTATCTCCAAATACGATAAAACTATTGGCATCTATGTAAATATTACAATTACGAAAGTAAGGGTTTTTTCAAACATATCTTACTAACTAGAATTAATCATTTCTTAATTTATTCAACTCGTTTCAAACATTTTTTTAAACTTTTAATATTTAAAAAATTGATATGGATTTTTAAATAGTTTTTTTTAAATCTTAGAAAATAGAAATGAAAGGACATGAATGCGTGCGTGTATTTTATTGAAACGGTTTTTTAAAGAGAAATTTAATTTATATTCATTGAATATAACGAATTTCTATAGAACTTTAGGGAATAACATTAATTCTATTTCTACGGATTTCAACAATCTCAAGGGATCTGAAGGACGTACAAAAATTGCAAAGGATTTGACTATGTTTTTAGTATTAGATAATAAAAATCCGGGGAAAGATTTTTTTTTAGATGAATTTAATGAATAATGTTAATTTAATTTATATCCAAGGAATTTCAAATGATTTTTACTTGTTTTAATTATACATATAAGTATCGCGATTTTATTATTAATCAAGAAATTTTTAGAAAAGGAAATATTCTTGATTATGAGAACGATTTAAAACATCTGAAAATGGTTTATTTATTCAATTTTGTTTTCTCGGGATTTTATATCGCCGTGAATGGATTTTTAACGAATTAAGTATATCCAATTTCAAAAATAAATTCTTGAACGGCAGAAATCATTAAAAAATCATTTAACACTATTTAAAAACTAGAGAACTTATCATAAAAATATTGTTTCTGCTTTTTAAATGTAAAAATAATTGTTTAATTTTTAATCTTTCCCCTTTTTCGTGAAAAAATTACTCTATTTCACCCTTTTTGAGCTGTTTTGGCGCTGTGATCCCTGCATTAGATTTAGGAAAAGCTGGGAGTTAGGTTGACTTTAAATTTTGTTTTAATTACCTCGCACGATTGCGGAAAAGATCGTTTATTTGAGTGAGGAAAGGCTGAACATTCACGCTGCGCTCTAATCGCTGCAAATGCAACGGAGCAGCCATCTCGGCTTCCAACCCCATCATGCGATTTCGGTCACTCATTACCGAAACTTAAGTCAACCCTGGAAAATAAATAAGTATTTATATACAGTAATATTTGTGAAAATGGAAAGGTGACTAAATTTGGAAAAAGTGACTTTTAAAATAAAAATAACTGACATGCTTTTAGTTTATCTAGCAATGTATAAGCAACTGATACACTTCAGGGAAGCAGAAATTCTCGAGCCTACTACACATTTTTAATAAACAATCCCGCAAATAAAAACCTCAGAATCGATATCCTCGACTATTATATTTCAGTTACACCTAGAGCTACAAAACAAAAAGCAAAAACAAAGAGATAATAGCGAAAATATTTTTGAAACCTTGCAGAAAGTATATTTATAACGAAAATTGTTTTCTGAGGAAAGTAGGCTTGTATAAATTAAGAGCATGTTTGTAAAGGGTAGCAGAACAAACATGTGCTTGTTGACCCCAGACTGGGGTCAACCTTGCAAAAGAAGATTTTCTGAAGAAAAGTAGCACGCGTCATGCAAATGCATTTATTGCAAATGTTGGATTGTGGATAATTTCATTACATAAGGCTAATGACATGTCGAATCTCTAGAGTGTGGTTATATTTACAGAAAATATTGGAGTTTTGGTTCACCTTCTGCTTGGTTTGACGCAACCCGACTTATTTCGCAGGAAATGTGGGCGCGGTCGCATCGAGAGAATTCTCCTTCTTCACATTGAAAATGGATATATCGGTCGACGGGAAATACATAATGTAAGGCAGCCAAGACAACGCAAACTTTTGGCGTGCCATAAGATAAAGCCAGGGCAGGGATAGGACATATTGCTAGCCACCATTTTTGTTTTCATGAGATGGCGCGCCAATCGGCGGCCCTCTTGCAGCGAATCTCCAAGCTCTTGACCTCCGGTTTATTTTCAACATTTGTAATATTTACTACATTTTTGGATACAATTTTATAATCTAGAACAAATCTGGACTAAAGAGATTAAAATTTCATAGATGCTTTATCATTCGCAATGTTAATTAGGAAGAAAAATATTGAGGAGAGAAGAACTTTTCGCTGATTGGTCAGTTATTTCAGCGGGAAATTGAAACTGCCTTTCAATTCCAAACCTTTACAAAACTAAAAATGCTGACTTCTGAGTATAATTTCAATCTTAATTTATTAAAATCTTATGTATACAATTCCTTCTCTAAATTTTAAATAATTAATTACAGTTTATTTTCCCAAATCCCTAATATTAATGAAACTTGTTTTCCCATAACAAGCCTCAGGATTTATAATGTTACGCCTTTCTTATAATACGCTTACACATATGCAGACCGAAAAATGTTTCGTAATAATTTTTCTTTATCACGCAAGACCGATCGCAGAATAAATGTATAGTTCAAAATATACAAAGACAGATATAGTTCCTTTCTTCCCACCCTTTTTTTTTACACATTTCGATAATAAAGTACAAACAGGCCGGAGATGGAATAAATTACATTCGCTGGATGACAAAATGTACATGAGTCCCTTCGTTAAAGTTTAAGTTTCTTACGGTATTAAAAATCAACAGTTTTGTTCGTTACAAATCAAAGCATCAATAAAGTCTTTTTTTTTGCCAAAATTGATCACTGTTGTTGACCTCCAGTAGCTGAAGCTTTTTGTTGTGCTTGAATAAACTCTGGGTAGTCGATAAAACCATCTTTGTTCGTATCGTCCATAGCGAGTATTGGATCGATAAGCGCCTCTAATTCTTGTTCTTTGAATATTTTTTCCTCTGGCTCAGGTGTGTTAGGATCTTTGTTCCCTTGTTCTGAAAAAATGGATAACATTAATTAAATTGATGCAATCATGTTTAAATAGCTTCACTAATAACATACGGAAGCGTGTGAAGAATAATAGTTAAAAGAACGTAATAAATCTTACCGTGCCAATGAATCAGTGACTTGATAAGTTCACAGCCATCCAATCTGTTGTTATTGTCAGCATCGTGCATTTTAAAATAGTGAAACTGTAATTCTTGATCGGTCATTTTACTCGTGTCCATTGGGACTTCCATGTGTTCCTGAATGTGCCTGTTAAAAAAAAAGAGTTTATTAAAATCATCAACATCTTTCAGAAACTAGGAAAATATATTTTTTTAATTCAAGATTTTTTGCGTACTCTTTTTCCTGGGCAATATTTCCTGCATGTAGAAGTTGTTGAGGTTGTCCGTGATTGTGGCCGTGGCCATGTCCATGACCATGGGGTGGGTGTTGAACTGGAACGTGTTGTTGTTGTTGTTGCTGCTGTTGAACTGGTACATGTTGTTGTTGTTGCTGCTGTTGTTGAACTGGTACATATTGTTGTTCTTGAATTGGCACCTGCTGTTGGTGCATTGGTACCTGTTGTTGATGCATTGGAACCTGCTGTTGCTGACCTTGCTGCATCGGCACATTCTGCACGGGCACTTGCTGATACTGCAAAAAAGGTATATTCAATAAAATAATTAAGCTTCTTCTATTTTATTTCAATATTTAAAATACAGGGCTCTTGGCATTACTCTTACGGAAGAACTTTTTAATTTTAGGAAAGGGTAAATCGAATTTTCTAGGATTTTGAATTTTCCCAATGAAAATTAAAATATACTAAAAACCTTAAATAATAATAGAATAATATAATTGCCTTATTTCACTTTTAATTTTAATAAAAATAATTTAAACAGATATTAAAAAGTACCAGTTGCTATTTCTTTTTAAGGACTTCGAATAACAGTATTATATTGTATAATATATATATATATAATCTAGAAATTATTATTTAAAGTGGAAAGGGGGAATAAGTGACTTTAGAAAAAACGTGACAAGAGGCCATAAAGATGAAAAATATAAACCACTGATTCAGGCTTGCGAATCCATAAAAAAGAACACTTTCTCTCATAAACTACTAAAATAAAAATTTCGCAAATATATAAATTGATTACCAAGGAAACTATGAGTTCCTCAAAGTACCGGAAAGTAAAAAATATACCAATTTTTATTTAAAAAAACCCTTGAACAATGACCATATGTTTATAAATTTGACATCCTAGAATTTAACCAACCTGTTGATAGTGTTGAGGAGGGACTCCGGGGGCGATTCTTTGTCCTTGGCAATTAACAAATTGAATCCCGTAACAAGTAACAATAAAAATCCAAAGAGTTAATTCCATGTTGATTGTTTTTCAATGTGGAAGGTCTATGTTAACAAATGTAGGCAGAATTAAATTATCGTAAAAATTACGCGCCCAAAGCCGGGTCATGTAGGTTAATGAAAAAAAGTATTTACAAAATTTTTTAACTAAAACGGTACCGAGTTTTACACAAAAGAAACCCGCTTATAAAAAAATTATTTCATGTGTGATCCAAACACGTTTCTTGGTTATGTTTCCGCAACCCGCAATCGACTGACGTGGACGCAGAATCACAGATTTGAATTCGTGGACCATGTACAAAACAAGTGGGGAGAGGAGAGAAAATGTTTGTTTAAGAAGAATAAAACGTAAATCGAGGCGCCCATGTTGTATTTAAAATCATCGACGATTTTACTTTTGAAAATTTCCTGTACGACTTATTCAAAAACGCAAAATATCTTAAAACTTTATCAAATATTCTACATTAATTGTAGATTTCTAGGTTAAGTTAAAGAACGTTCAAGGGAGGGGGCAGAAATTTGTTTTTCAGCGCCGCTTGCTTGCGGTGGTTTTATTCGTGAACTAATTGAGTTCAGCTTCAGCCAAGAGTGACCAAGAGTTTACATACTGGATATCTCCAACGATTAAAGATCATTTTGCTGCATTTTTTCATCCCTAAGAGTGTAGAAATTAGGAATTTTTAGTGATATATAAAGAGGCTAAATTGTGAGCCGCGCTTGTGAGTCTTTAATTTTTGTTGAAGGAGCTTTCTTCGACGTGATCGAAGAGCAAAAGCATGAGCTTGTAACGTCCGCAGCAGTTGGCTTCAAGGAATTTAAAAAAAGTGTGAGTATACGAAGCTTTTATTTTCTTGGCTATCTTAATTATTTCGAAATTTTACTTTCTTTGCTTTCTTCGCTCAATCGTGGGCTTCGTGGGAAAAATGATTGTGGTTTAGAAAATGAAAAAGCAGTTTGTGTCTACCCCGGAACTGTTAAACATCGCTCTGTTCTGCATATATTAAAATTAAGGGGGATTTTTAATACTTTTTAAGATTTTTTATTCAGCATGGCTTCCATTTTTTACGAAAATTGTGAACTTTTCTGCTTTGGGAGGAGCTTGCTGAAAACAATTTTTCAGTGGAGTTCCTCTCGTTTATTTTTAAAAGCTTTTTTTAGATTTAGGCTTTAAGTATTTTCGGTTATTTAATTTTTTTGCAGTTAATAAAATAAATAAATGTATGGCTTATGGCAAAAGAGATTTCATATCTAAATTCCAAAATTTATGTACGAATTTTTGAACGACTATTTTCGTGAATTTGCTACGTTGACAAATGAATGCTCTGTCGATAGTATTTTTACCACGTATTACATTTTTGTAATGCAGACAAGTCTATCAACCGGTCACTTTTTTTCTTATGTTTCCTCTTTCTCTGTATTTTTTACACATTTGATGAACGTTTATTCTACTTTTAAACATTTTCCTTATTAAATTCATATATTTTGCAGATTGAACCAAAGTGTTTGAAATTACGCCTAAAATTGATTATCAAATAAAATTGAAAATTTATTTGTTTTGCTTAGAACTTTTATCAGAATATGCAATTTTAATTTGAATATTATTCCAGATTCTCGTGTCGCTTATTTGTTGGTAATATGATAACGCCTAGTTAAAACCCATTTTATGAAATAAAATTGTAGCCTGGATTGCTTACGTTTTAAAACTGCTATTCTTATCTGACTTCAGTTATACAGCATAGATTATTGCAATAGCTTTGAGATGCACGCACTTTTTCAAGTATCGTTTTTATTTTTCATTAACCACAGAAACGGATCGGAAAATTTATGGAAAAATGCCTTCTGTTTCGAAGCATCGCAAGATTAAAAGGCCGACTGTCATTATTAAAAGGACACAATGTCCGAGAAACCGACCCCCAAAAGTTCGCACTCCATGTAAGTTATATTTTTATTTATAAAAATTAAATTTCTCTAGTAAAATGGTTATTGATTATATGTGAGCCTCCGCGAAGAAAGGGAAAGCTATAGACTTTACAGGAGGAGCGATTGAAGAGGCGGTCCAACAAAGGAACTCCGTAAGGGGGCCTCACTTCACAGTTTCATAACCATTCGAATTTTGCAGTTAAAAAAGTAATTTTTCATTATAAAAGAGTAACTCAAAGTCTATTGATTGGTGTGAAAAACTAAAAATCCATTTTTTAGGAGTAAACATGTTTTAGATAATTTGGAACCCCTCCTTTCCCCATATAAGCATCCGTAAAAAATGTTTAGAGCCCCCCTCACCAATATTACGTAAGATCCCCCTCCCCTTTATTTGAGCTGAAAGCAGACATTTAACGAAAGAAACAAAACAACCACACATGATACTTTTTGTGTTACCTCCTATCAAAAACTAGACGTATTATGTAGTTTTTGAGGCACTAGTGTTTAAAAAACTGCATAAGAGTCGAAATTTTGAAGGAGGTCGTTCAATAAAGTATTTTATTGTGCCAGTGGTGGTGTCAGAAACAGTAAGCAGTGACAAGGACACTCCCCTTTCCAACAAAATGCTTACGTAATACTTGAACGACCCCTAATATAATAAAAGCTACATCATCATTTCAGCATATGAAAAATTGAAAAACAACAATCATTCGTTAGCGAGGGCTCTGTCTCAGGAGAAACAAGAGAGTCAATCTCTTTTTTCTCAAAATGTATCTCTTGTAGCTCAAGTTCACGATTTAGGATTCGCTTGTAAAAGACGTGATGTGAGTAAAAAGTTACAAAATTAAAAAATTAGAGTTTTATTGATCCCACTATAAAGGATAATACGTCAACTAATTAACATTCACATTTTTTCAAAAGGATATAATCGTCAACATTCTAAAAAATGCGAAGGAGATGCTCAAGATGATGGTCACGATGACCAATTACCTAACAAATACCATATCATCTTGCCAGGAATTTACTACCAACCCTTCAAACAGTTTTCGATCATCTACACAATCTTCAGGTAGTATAACCACTATTTTTTTTTAATTTTCGAAGTATAGTACTGACTTGATATAACATTTTTTTCAGGACGAGAATCGACCAGGAGATTGTCCACAAAATCACCCGCTAGGGGCGTTGTGAAACCGATGGTTAGTGGACACACGATCACAAAACCAACAATTAATTTGAGCAGGGTTAATATGCAAAATATTCAAAATGTATTGAGCTTAGCAACTATCGAAGAAGCAACTTCTTCTCCTGAGAGAAGCTCTGCTTCTCCATCGAGCGTTGCATCCAGAAGTCCTTCCACTAGAATAAATGAAGTAGTTCCTCGTAGACAACTAAATTACGTAAGAAATTATAATCTTATTTATTTACATTTATCAAGTTTTTTCTATGAAATGTATCTAATATGTGTGTTAAAATACTATTAGGAGAATAGAAGAGTCTGCAGACTGCCTGAGCGAATTCCTGTCGTTGTTATGACGGATGGTAAAATTACAGTTACTAAGATTTCGCAATTAAAGAAGAATGCATTGAAAACAAAAAAATAAAACAAATTGTTTTTCCAGACATAGATGAAAGCAGACCAAGCAACAGATCACGAATCTCAGACCGTTTCTCGGGCAAATTTTCCAAACGCAAATCTGGAAGTTTGTCTGAAAATCGAGTGAAAAAACGCAGCATTGATCGACAGAGCAATGGGATTGATCACTTTCAAATTAAAAGTCCTCGAGTAGCTTTAAGCGATGTTTCGCGTCTGCTGCAAAATTCTCAAACAGTCAACGTCCGAATGGTGTGTAAATTTATTAATTTATTAACTAAATAAAAAATTCTAGAGAGTCTTAGCTCGGTTAATTATAAATCATTGTTTATTTCAGCTCGAAGAAAATTCGATGATGGACGAAACGCAGGGCATTAACTCGACAATAAATTCCCAAAATTCTCGAGATTGTACTCAATCACCACAGAAAGATGTGGTATTTAATCTCTCAGACTCTGATAGCGATTCCGGAGTCTGTAAAAATTTACCTTCAGGGCCGATGAGCAGTAAGTTGACTCCCGAACTTAGAAAACAGAAATCTAGTAACCTAGACAGATCAAGTATTTTCAATAAATCGAGTTCTTCCGATAAGCTGAACTTGGACAAATCGACAGACTTCAATGGCAGTGTGAACTACAAACAGTGCAACGGTTCTAAGAAACCGAAACTGAGCACAACTCTCACGAACGATGATCCCCTCGAAGGATCGAGCTGGATGTTCAATGGTTCTCAAAGCAGGTCTTCTTCAAACAGCGACAACCTCTCGTCTGGTTCTGAAAGTCCTGAAAATGTTCGTTTCAAAGGAAATCGAACTAGCATGCCTCACAATGAATTGAGTTCTTTTACTCTTAGATCACCGATAAAATCATCAGATCAGATCCAAACTATTAGAAGCGATTATCCCAGAAGGAGCGAAAACTCAAAACCAAAATCGATTGAAAGTTCTCCCGAAGAAATTACTATGAACTTCGCCCGTTTTGTTACAAAGCATCGAGGACATTCTGCAGTTGAAGAAGTCGACGATTTCGATGATATGGAGGATCCTACGATTATGTTGAATATTCGACAACAAACCCAAAAGTCGAGATTCAATGTCGATGACTTGAGGTTGCCGACAATAGACAGTCCGGTTGTTACTGGACCTCCACCTGAACCGGAAATTACGAGCACTATTAACATCGTAGCGATCAACGGAGTTCATAGAGAACCGATGTACGACTTGCCCAACTTAAGTCTCCCTCGAATTTCAGACTTTCCAATTCCACAGGCACAAACCCCCGTTCCGGAGAGAAAAGAAAAAGTGCAGAGGAAAAGAAAAAATAAGAATGTTACTGAACCAGTTGGTGAGGTAGAACAAACAGTTTCTAAGCCGACAAAGAAGAAGACGAAAAATAAGGTTGTTGTACAGGATAAAGATCCCAGTGCAGCTAAAGTCGTTTTGCAAAAGCTACCAGCGCAGGAGAGGAAAATTTCGGAAGAATCGGCGCGCTCTGGGTATGTGGTTTTTTATTTTTGAGTTTGGAAAACTGGGGAATTATTCACTGAGTTATGACCAAAAATATGTTGCACGTGTCTTTTAGAAAAATAAAAAATGAAAGAATTAATAGCTTTCTTCTCTTTCTTTTCTGTTCTGTACTTCTCTGCCAACTTTCTACCATAAAGGTGTGTACTGTGCAATATTAGGACTATATTTTAATATATTTTAATCAATTAAAATAGTATAATTATTCCGAAGCCGTAATAAATATGATTGTATTATTTACAAGTCAGGATTGAATATTGCGAGGTCTTCGTCATATTATTTTTGTTGTCAGAGAAGTAATTAACAAAAAATCGAGCAATAAGCTATTAAATCTTTCATTTTTCTAAAAGACATGTGTGCATATTTTCGGTCATAACTTAGTAAAAAAATGAAGCATTTTTAGTTATTTGCTCTAATTTGAAAGGTCAGTAAGGTCCAATTTTCTTACTTTTTATTTAATTTGAATTAATTTAAATTCCATTTGATGCTATAAAATGCTTTAAACAATGTGTTTTATCATTAAATGTTTATAATTATGAAATCGAAGAAAATATACATTGTTAAATATGACAAATTTTAAAAGATAAACCAAATGCAATAAAAAAATAGTTGAATAGAAAGAATAGTTGAATCTCTAATTTAGTTATCTGAGATTTTTCTTTCGTTTTAGAAAAACATAATTTCGATTCAATCTTGATCATTCAAATGGAATCCAAATCATGCTTTTTTCTGAAGCGAAATTAAAATACCGTACTTAGAACTTACTTATACTTAACGATGTTAACAATGTGGCAATTCTAATCGTAAATTTGAAGCATTCAATATTGAAAAAATGTAATTTTTCAAGATTTTGAAATTTAAACCCTTTAAGATTCTATTTGAATTTGAAGTCTTCAATATTAAATAATTAGAAAAAAACCTTTGAAGTAGAATGCCGAATTTATTTCAAATCGGGTAGTCACAGAATCATTTGCCACTCAAATATGTTGTTTTTCAAAGGGAATAAGACGACATTTATCTTACGCCCTGACGAAAACAATTTTTGATAAAGTTACAGTACTGTCGGAAATGGACGGTAAGACCAGCGCGAGCGGCACTAAAAATCACTGCTGAATTTGAAACGTGACTGCTTGTTCAAAAAAATAGTGAGAAACTTTTTTTAAAAGCGTTGGAAAGCTTATAAAATTTTGCACTAAATGTCCCCTAATAAAAATATTTTTGATATTTGAAAGCGAATATACCACGTGAGAAGCTAAAAAAAATACAAGAATTTATCGAATTTTGTACCTCGACTTCAATTTGTGGCAAGACCTAGGAAAGTTGTAGCAAAAGTCTGAAATTTAGTTGTCATATCTTGGGAACCCGTGAATATTTTTTAAGTTTTATTGGCTTAAATTAAAGATGAGATTTCGCAGATTACGTCATGTCAATTTCAGTTTTTTCCATAAGTTTACTAAGTCACAGGCCTCACAGACCGGTCCCTATATCCCCTATTGTACCCTATATTCAGTTAAGGTCCCTAAAGTACCCTATTTTCAAGATTTGGTCCTTATGGTACCCTATTTGCAGCCCCTTAATGGAACTTCAGAAAAAAATGTAATAAGATCAAAGCTTCCAAGAGCATTTTGAAAAAAAGCAAAAATCAGGGAATTCCTGTAAGAAGTAACTGTAAAAAAATAATCAGGGCTGCCACACAAGAGTCACTATTAGTCACTTTTTTCTCAAATCCTTTTTTATTCACTTTTTAAAATGAAAATATCACATTAGTCACTGAATTGTGTTGAATTCTTTTGATATATTTCACATTATTTTTAAAGATTTTGAGAAATTTAATAGATTTCAATAATTTGAAGGGATTTTTAAGATTAAAGGTATTTTTAAAACTTCTAAGGCATTTTCAAGAGCTTTTAATTTGAAATATTTTAGGGAATTTTAAAAGATTCCGAGGAATTTTGTATTAATTGGCATTTTCAATAGCTTTAACGAATTTCAAGGGATTTCAAAAGATTTTAAAAGATTTCAAGTAATTTTTAATTGTTCTTAGTAGTTTAGTGGGATTTCAAAGAGTTTTAAATATTTTAGGGAATTTTAAAAGAATACAAGGAATTATTAATTAATTAAATTAATTTGAAGGAATTTCGAAGCGTTTGAAATATTTTAGGATAAAGAATTTTCTAGAATTTCGGAAGATATGAAACCATTTTACAGGATTTATAAGTTCGTAAGATATTTTAAAAGATTTCACGTTATTTTATAAGATTTCCGAGGATTTCAATGACTTGAAGGGATTTTAATACATTTTCTTGGATTTCAGGAAATATCATCATAGAATTTTACAGGGTTTTTATAATATTTTAGTGGATACAAAATTTTTTCACGAGAAGTGAGGTATTTTGTAGGATTTCAAAGGATTTTAAATATTTTAGGAAATCTTAAAAGATTCCAAGGAACTTTTTATTGATTTTAATAATTTTAAGAGATTTAATAACATTTTAGTGGATTTTAAAGAATTTATTCAAGAAAAGTGAGTTATTTCGTAGGGTTTTAAAGATTTGAAGAGATTTAAAATTATTTTTTGGATTTCACCCTGAATTCTTATTAATTTATCCTGAATTATTTTAAATCCTTTTGAATTTTTCTAGATGCGCTCAATTTTACTCAGGTCAATGCATTTTTTTAAAGTTTTTATTTAATTCATCTTGAATTCATTAAAACTCACCTTAAATTTTTAGGCATTTCATCAAATTCTTTTGAATTCTCTTTAATTTTTTTCTAAAATTCATTTCAAACTTACTCAATTCAATGAATTATTTCATATTTTTATATTCTTTTATATTTAAACATTTTTGTCAGTTCATTTGAATTTATTTTTATTTCACCTTGAATTGTTATGCATTTCACCGAATTCTTCTCGTTTCCCTTAAATTCCTCTAAATTCACTCAAGTTTTACAGAAATAAATGGATTTTTTCGATTTTTAAAACTTTTTCCAATTCATTTGAATTGTTTTGTAGTCATTAGACATTTTTTTTAGTTAGAAATTAGTAGGGTTTCAAAGATTTGAAGAAATGTGAATTTTTTTTTTTAATTCAACCTGAAGTCTTTAACATTCTTTGGGATTCCCTTGAATTTTTTTACTTCACTGGAATTATTCTAAATTTACTCAATTATACTTCATTCAATGGATTTTTAAAAAAAATTTTAAACGTTTTTATTTAATTGATCCTGAAGTCTTTTAACCTCACCTTGAATTCTTAGGCATTTCATAAAATTCTTTTTAATTCCCTTGAATTTTTCTAAGCTCATTTCAAAGTTACTGAATTCATAAAAGTTTCTTCATATTTTAAAATTGTTTTCCATTCATTTACATTTTTGTTTAATTCACCTTGAATTTTTATGAATTTCATCGAATTCTTCTCGTTTATCTTAAATTCCTCTAAATTTATTCCAATGTTACGGAAATCAATGGAATTTTTTTGACTTTTAAAATTGTTTCTAATTCATTCGAATTCGTCGGAATTTAGCTTGAATTGTTTTGAAGTCTTATAAATTTATCCTGAATTTTTTACCCTTTGAGCGCGAAAAAAGTACCCTGTGAGCGTGACGAAAATTTGTGTCCCTTTGGTCCCTATATTTTATCCCATAGGGACTGTGAGGCCTGAAGTCATAGCACGATTTGAAGTTAAGGAACAAAATCTGCGAAATTGTCGGCCATCACCGCTCTCGCGGCCGATGGCAGTAATCGCCGACTGAAACTTGACATTTGAGATTTGGAAATTTTTAGTCGTATCTTGAGGACCCGTAAAGATTGTCTAAAGTTTTGTCGTCTAAATTAAAGATAAGACTTCAAAGACTGTTTAATAATGTCAAAGACGTGGTATATTCTCTTCAAAAGTTCAAAAATATCTCTATTAGAGGTCATTCGACGCGTAATTTAATAATCTTTTCAACTGTGTTGTAAAAAAATTTCTCGCTCCTTTTTAGAACGAGTAATCACGTTTCAAAGTCAGAAGTGATTTTTATTTGTACTCGCGCTGGTTGTACTGACAATTTCCGACGTAGCGTATGAGTATTTGAATTTCAAAAATTCATAATGCGGATTATCAAAAAATGGTTAAACTGCTTGTTAAAATTATTAAAGACGCTAAAAATGTAATAATTTCAGATTGATGCTTTTTAAGTTGATCAGTAAAATAATAGCATGTGAAATTGTATATTTTTGAATTGATTCTTTCCAAATCATTAAATTTTATTTCAAATTGGAAGGAACAATTTCTAACTGAATAATTAAAAACTGTACGGTTTAAAATGTTTATTGTTTAAAATTGTATAATTCCTCATTAAAATCCCTAATAGTTAAATGATCAATTTGAAAACGTACACAAATGAATAATTTTTAATGAAAATTTATAAATGAGACAATTTCAATAGCCCAATCCAGGCTCAATATTGTACAATTTGAAACTGAGAGTCTTAATAGTTAAATAATCTCCAGTGCTTCTTTTTCAATCTGTTAAATTTAATTACCCTAAATGTAAAACTGTTCAACTCTATTTCAAATTTGAAAGTTTCAAATTCTCAATTTAACAATTTAATCGCTTCACATTTAGCATTGTTCCGAATTAAGATTCCTTAATTTGGAGATACTTTTTTTAATACTTCAAATTGTAAATTGTTCACCATGAAAATTACGTTGTTCTGCGAGGGTCTGTGACAGAAATGACAAGAGGTGAATCTTATATATTTTTTGACTCTGAAAAGAAATCCGGCTGCAGAAATTGTCTAGCACGTCAGATTTTGGAGTAACTTTTGGTTAAATGGTAAAAAATGGCCATTTTGGCCAAATTTTATCATTGGATATTGTCTTCACTGGCTAGATCATCATAATCTGATCTTACCTTCACTAGCTGGACCATTGTAATAATTTGATGATGATAATAATAATAATATATAATAATGTTCTGCACAATAAATTCATAAATTTGGCCAAAATGGCCATTTTTTACCATTTAACCTAAAGTTACTCCAAAACCTGATGCGCTAGACAATTTCTACGCCCGGATTTGTTTCCAGTGTTAAAAAATCAACAAGATTCACCTCCGGTCATTTCTGAAACTGACAAAACCTCAAATTTCGCCGGCCTGTGTTATTTGAAAACCCGGGAAACTACTGAGAATTTTTTCTAAGTCTTGAGTGGCCACCTTGCTTTCGTAATAAATCCTTTTTTTACAGCAGGAACTCGGCAGCAGCACAACCAGATCCATCAAGTGATTCAGAAAGTAGCAATGCTAGCAGCAGGTATGCCTCTACTAGACCTAGACGTCATAAAGCTCCAATGAACTTGCAAGAACCTAGTTTAACGAAGTGAGTATTCCTTGCATTATTGATTTTAAATTGTATTTCTTTTTCGAAGAGTAGGATGTTCACGAATTTTCCGTTAAACAAATCAACACCAGTTTCGCTACCAGTGGTAAATTGGAACATTTATATCCGTTTTGTTCTTTCAGCCATTTAGAACAAAAAATCATGAACCATGAAATTAATTTTTATATATTAGTACATATTTCTAGCACGTTTCTTGTAAATATTTATCAAAGAGGCTTAAGGATTCAAAATTCAATGAGTGAAATCTCGTTTCAGAAAACTGAGGAGGCAAGAATAAGAAGTTCCAGTAAGTTGTGTTGCGTGAATTCGTCACATGTTTGAAAGATGTGAGCAACTTTGGACCGAAGCAAATTGTCTTCAGTCTTGCAGTAACTAAGAAAATATTTACCTATTTATTGCTGACTACTACGCAATTGAGTTTTCCATTTTGAAAGGAGTTGCTTCCACGAATTCAAGCCGCAGATGACTTCTGCACGTTTGGCTGGCATTCTAATGTTTGTACTCCGTTCTGATTTAACTTCCTTTTACAATTTGTAATCTTTTGCGTGTGGATAATTCATGAATTGGTTAAAATTATTTACGTTTAGACTCCAGCGGAATTACTTTGATTGTTTTGAATGCAGTGTGTTTTTTTAGTGCTAGTGTATTCTTCACTTCGGTTTGAAATATTCATTGCAAAGTTTAATGCCACGAATAGTCTTCGAAAAAAATAGTCAATCAGTTGTGTAGTTTAAAAAATGGGAATATTTTGATTTTTGAATCTATTAACTTTCCTTGTTACACAACAGTTTGACCAGTTTACCATTTATTATTGACTTCGACTCCTGCAGAATTTTAATTCTTTTATATTTCCTGTCAAGATCGCATAGATAAATAAATGGTACAAACAGTATCTTCTGTTTTATTACTTTAACGTTTAATAACAATATATCCTTTTTTGACATTACTTCTCCAACATTCCTAATAAATTAAATAAAAGTCCTATACTTTTTCTATTTTTATTATGAGCGAAATTATTGTTAAATGTAATAATGTCCCAATGTGACCCAGACCGATAATAGCGTTTTCATACCTCTGCTTGGGGGTCGTGCATAAATTACGTAACGAAATTTTCCGACAATTTTGACCCACCCCCTATGCAACGCTTTTTCCGACTTTTCCCTGTAGTTTTTCACCATTATCTAACACTAAGCTAGACCCCCCTCCCCCCAAAAAGTGTTACGTAATGTATGCACGACCCCTTGCCGGCACTGGCAGGCAGGCCTGCAGAAAGTCCATAAGAGTGAAAGAGACGGACCATTCTCTATCTCTTTGACTCTCCTGGAGTTTCTGCAGACAGGCTGCCTGCCACTGCCGGCAATCGATGTATGAAGAGGGAGTTCAATGTTAAATAATTAAATTGCAAAAACATAGTGTTGCATCACGAAGGAATAGTAAGGAGTGGTATCACCCTATGTGTTTGGTGAGCAGAGGTGGGACAAGCGACGTCCAAGAATTCGTTAATGCTTGCCACGAATGAAAACTCGTATGCACGGTCGTGCACATGCGCAGAGCTGTTTTCGCAGCCACGTGTTATACCCACTCCCCTACATTATATTTGACATCTCGATGCATATGTAGGTTATGTTCGTTTGTGTTTTTATTTTGTTGGGTGTATATCACGTTCCTGAATTAAAATCGAGAAGGAAAATGGCATCAAAAATACGAAAAGGATCTAGAAAGTGTAAGTACTACAATAACATTATTATAATCATTTATGGATTACGTAAGTAAGGGATAAAGTTAATTTCAGTGAACAAAATATTGTACGTTAATATGTGCAAAATTTTTATATTTTATATGTACTCTTTAAATTTTATTGAAACATTCACATTCACAATTTTATTTTACTAAACCGGCAGCACAGAAATGTTCAAAACAAAACACAAGTTCGAAACTTCAAACACGTGTTGACATCGTTGGCATGGCAACCGCCAGTGCGCATGTGCACCACCGTGCATACGAGTTTTCATTCGTGGCCAGCATTAACGAATTCTTGGACGTCGCTGGTCCCACTCCCCACTTACAGGGATACTACTCCTTACTATTCCTTCGTGTGTTGCATGTTGGATAATGGACAGGCTTGAATCCGTCGGCTGTTGTCTGATTGGTGGGCACAGATTACAGAGGTGGGAGGGTCCAGAGTTAAATACGCGGTCTAGCCACGCGCAACTAAAAAAAAGTTAACCAATAGGAAGAACCATGGAGAATAGACATAAGGAGACCAAAGTAGTGTAACGAAATGTGAGCACATTTTTGTTGTATGAAAATGGTTACAATACTTCCCGTTCCCGGGTCTGGCGCTAGTGTCGCACGGGTATTGAATGGTAGCTGTCTTTGTTGACATTGAAACATTTTGAATTATTGACGATTGTGATATGTGAGTTACAGAGATAAATTGTGATTGACATAACAAAGATTTAAATAATTTTATCCACCGCGGAACATCTTTTTTTGAAGTGTGTGAAATTGTAGAGATCCTGCAATGGACGAGGTAGGTACTTTTGAATTATTGCGCTAACAAATTGACATAACCTTCGCAGTATAAAGATTTGAATAGAGAATAATTAAGATTTTGATTTTAACATGAAAGTCAGGATTATTGTATTTTATAAATATTGAATTTTTCATAAGTTTGAAATGCACCAACGGTTACCTTTGGAATTTAGTTCCATTGTATTCATATCCGGGGTTTTGATGTTGTTAAAAGTTCAAATTTTCCTCTCTTTAATCCTCAGCACCAGGTTGAAGCAAAATACAAAAGAATATATTTTTTGGTATCTTTGCAGAATTCAACAAGGAAAAGAGGGTTGAAAAGTAAAAGAAGAAAATGTGCAGGATTCTTTACATGACTCACAAATTGTTTAAACGATTTAGGAATTTTGTATTTATGTTTGAGCCTCGAGGTTATATTTACACGGACCATGACGGCGGCCATCGTTACCCGTACCACACTAGCGCCGCGCTCGAGAAGATCTAGCATTTCGATGCGTTATTGTACATCCGACAGAAAAATGCTCGTTTTTCGTGAAGTCAATGTACAGAACTTTGGGCTCCTTATGTCTATTCTCCATGGGAAGAACTCTGCCACAGGCGGCCATATTGGATAAGTTAGCGCGCGAGAATGTAGTATATTTGAAATGACGTAAATGGAATGAGAGAAGATTTCAAATAAAAGATAAAGTAATTGTACAATTTATAAATCAATGAAATTAATTTGAAAATAATGTAATAGATAATATAAAATATTAAGAAATATATAACTTATTATCCTTGTAATGTAGAAGAAATATGGATAACATAACCTCTCAATGCACCATTGCCTGAAAAGAAAAAAGAAGTTTGTTTTGGGTCTCAAAGCACAAATAAATAAATGCAAAATATCGATATCATAGTCTGTATTATGATAATATCAGTTTTTATAATTCGTATATACATGCACGTAAATGCTAAAAAAAACCTCTCATTCAGGGCCGGTTACCCCTTACAGAAGGGCCGCGACCCCGACGGCCCTTCTGTAAAGGCGGCCCTGCTCTCCTTGTACACAGAATCGCCACGTTATATTCACTTTCAAACTTGTATTTTCGATAAAAACTCCACTCCAATTTACACAAAGTTGATCTTAACGCGTTGCACTTGCACAAGCGGATAGCGTCAGCAGTGTCCGCTTCTTCCACGTCATTTGAATATTGAGAATTTTCGCAGGTATTGACATTGATTTACAATATAGCCATAATTCATGATTTCAAATCTTTTGAGTGCAGACCGAGACGCTAACGGTTGCTATGGTGACAAAATGGCGGCCGGTGGCAGAGCGCGCGAGTGGGGAAGAAACTGGAAGAGCTCAAGGCTTGACCGTGTCTCATGATCCAATTGTCCATGAATCCAATCGAATTGAATCCATGCCGTCTATTCTTAGATCATGAGGAGTGGTATCACCCCATGTGTTTGGTGAGCAGAGGTGGGACGAGCGACGTCCAAGAATTCGTTAATGCTTGCGAATGAAACTTAAAAGCCAAATCGTGCACATGCGCAGAACTGTTTTCGCAGTCACGTGTTATATCCACTCCCCTACGGTATATTTTGACATCTCGATGCATATGTAGGTTATGTTCGTTCAATACACAAGTTGAAAATCACGGAGTAATAATAAGGAGACCGATCATGCTGTACAAAGCGCCTCGAGTTTTGACTGCGGTATCTGTACCATAATTCAAGTAGTGGCGCATGCGCACTGCGATATACTATCTCTTTTTTCACGGGAGAAAAAGAGATAGTAAAGCGCAGTGTGCATGCGCCAATATTTTAGACGCCTGAGGGAAGGCAATAAATGTACAGTTTGCACCGTCAAAACGCATATATTGAGATCGGTCTCCTTATTATTACTCCGTGTTGAAAACTTACAACGCGTGTTGACATCGTTGACATGGCAACCGTCGGGGCGCATGTGCACGATTTGGCTTTATGTTGTCATTCGTGGCAAGCATTAACGAATTCTTGGACGTCGCTCGTCCCACTCCCCACTTACAGGGATACTACTCCTTATTATTCCTTTGTGGTGGCAACCTAGTAGGATGCCGCCATTTTAAGCACTTGTTATCTATGGTGTAGTATATGTATATACTATGTACGTAGAGGGAAGATAGGTATAGAGGCGACAATGCAGCGGGCAGCTTGAAGCACGCTAAGGGGAGCGAGACGGCAGGGGAAGGCTCACTTAGGTTTAGTTTGGGAACCAGCAACGCGTGGCGCTAGTGCCACGAACCAGTGCTTTATGCTTAACGTGTGTCAGTGGGGTAGGTGAAGAGAGTTTGCCGTGTACATGAGTCGAACTGCAAAAAATTTATAACCCTTATACCTGGACTGGTCTTTCCGAACTATATTCTGGATATTCACTTTCTTCCAATATTTTCGTGAATGGAAATATCCACCGATGCGTTTTTCATTTGAAACTTTGTATTTTAATATTTTAAGTTAAAATTGAAAAACAAAAGACTTTTTTTTCAATGACCCCATTAGAAATTTTTTTATTCGCTTAGACGAATAATTCTTTTCTTCGAGTGATTCATTACAATAGTCATTATTATTACAATATGTGAGCATTTATTGAATATTATTTGCTTTTAAATTGTAACCATAATAAACACGTGAACTTATTAATCAATACACTAATAAAAATGTACAAATAATGTCCTTCGCATACAATAATTATTTTCTTAGAATTATAATAAAATTTATGGGCATTTTTTGCATTATTTGATTTTGTACTTATACATTCTCTACTCTCATACTTATCTTTCTGCACTCGTGGAAAAAATCTGAATAATGTAGGTACAACTTCAAAAAGAAACTTATAAATAAGAAAACATTTTATCATTATCGTAGGTACAGTTGAGCTCTCGGATCCAATAACTCACCCGACTCTCGCACTATTTTACAAAGTACATATTTCAATCAATTTTGAATGAATTTATCTAAAATATTCCAGACATTTTCTTTGAACTATATAGAACAACTTTCTCGCTGGAAGTTGTTTTAGATTTGAAGTGGAAATGTGGTTACAGATCGGCCTTAATTTGCAATTGGATATTATTAAACAAATGGTCATTTTAAACTTTTTATTATTTTGTAGGCATTCGCTGAGTATACTTTGTATGTGTCCTTACTTTCAAAGAGTTTCAATAAAATTTGTACGAGTTGTGATGATTTATGTTTTAATTACTTATTGAATATTAGGAAAAAAAATTTCTTTTCAGTTTTTAATTTTTATTCTTAAAACTAATTTTAAGACATAAAAGTTCTAAATATGCCTTGTTAAAATATAGAAGCCTACATCTAGAAAATTAATTTTGTGAATTTGAAAATTCCCATTCCTTGAGACCCGGGGAACGCTTTTAGCGTTTTCGAGCGTCCGGCGAGTTTAAATTCGAGAGCTCAAGTGCAGAAATTGTTTCAATGAAACACTTAAAAAAAAAATCAAAATTGCGATTCTAACTTAACATTTAAAAATATTAAAAGTATAACAATAACAAAATCCTATAATATTAAATAACGAACTAATAAAAAAGAAATACATTTCTTCTCTTGCTTCTCCAGTAAAATATGATATTCAATATCCTTGAGGGTTTCAACTTTTAATATTATTTGTATAATTTGGACGTATTTATTCGACAAAATTGATATTTATTAATCTACACGTAGAAAGAAGAATATTCTCCTTCAGTATGGGCTCTTGCAATACTAACATTGTTAATGTAGGGAAAAATCAGACAGAGTATTATGCCCCATTACGGGAATTTTCCGATAAATAATTTTTTTGACGTAATTAATTTCTTCACGTAATTTATACACGGCTCCTGAGTACAAAAATATATATTTTTACCAAAACAACAAACAATCATATTTCCTATACTTTTA